>JAVTVY010000630.1:0-33124 GCA_036873755.1 Hanleya hanleyi
CTACTTGTACATACTGTTCGGTGAAAATGATAATATCTGAAGCCAAAGATGATGTGTCGATCGACAGCTTTTAAGCGACTGACGTAGGAGAATTGAAGTGTGAACGCAAATCAACGAAGCAATAATTCATGCCACGGACCGAATATTGTTGCAAATGAATTCAAACGTGCCTGAAGGCAGGGTTGTCATGTGAGATCGGTGGTTGAGAAGAAAAATGTGGCAGAGATCACACTCTCTTTACGCATGCGTATTTCAAAAAGTCACAAGAAGAACAACAAGAACAAGAACAACAACAACGCGAGCCTCCCGTAGACCTGCGTGCCGCAGGTAAAAACACAAACAATGGTTTCACTGCCAAGTTTGCCATACTCACATCGACTGCTATTGTTGCATGGGGGAAATATGGAAAATATCAATATGAATGTAATTCCTATTTCTGATATAATAATTGGCGTATTGGTGTCCATAGGTTCACTTGTGAGAGCAAAACACACGAATGTGAGAATACTGATTTTTGTCTGTTTTGCCAAATGCTACATCATGCAACACACACACAGTCATGTTGTTTCGTGATACAAGGTAAATCTGACACGCATAGGTAATCCTCTGGTATTCAAAAGTTGCAATCAAATTGGCTGGTTTGAAAGTAAATTGAATTGGAAAGTTGTGTGGATCTATTCATTTCCTCGCCCCGTCTACATCCTCGAGTGCTTTCTTATTGAAACCGAATGTATATTTATGCAGGAATGCAACTAAACTTTACCTTTTCACTTATTTACAAGCATTTGATTTGTGCATGGTTGGTTAATGACTGCATGAGATCCCCCCCCCCCCTCCCCACACACACACACTCGTTCACACAAGCGATACAGTGATATTTACATGTATATTCAGGCCTTTTCAGAAGCAAAAATAACACACACATGTACAAAAATTAATCCAGTGCACCGCTTCGTTTAACACGTCCATCTAGCGGAATAGTCCTACAGTTATTTAGACTGTACAAAGGAGCCAAAGTGCTTGTGTTATTTCACTCTAATATCCCACGCAATTTATTCTATATATTTTTTCAAACAGGTGAGTGACAAAATCAGCTCAAATAATATAACGCAAAGTGGATATGCACACTGAAATTGATTTGCCATTGCATGTCACTTTAATGTATGGGTGATTAGAACGTGCACAACAGAGCGGTCTGGAAGATTGAAACACATGTTGCAGGCGTTTTGTGTGCAATGTTCCGTATTTGTGCCGGAATTTTTTACGGTATGTAACCCAAATATAATGCAGATATACTGTTTTTGTTTTAATTCTATATAATTGTGAGAATAACTTCCAATGTACGCATTGAATGCTGTGTTTGTATATTCTTCTTTACACCTATGATAACTAGTAAACTACCGAAGCAGTTGCCATAGAGCCTGTGTTTTTCGAGCAATATTTTCATTCTCATTTAATTCTTAGAAAGCATTAATTGCACCACATTTAACAAATAACTCATTGGTTTGAAATGCTCCTTTGGCTTTATCCTATTCTCTCATATCATTTGTACGTATTCAGCATTATCCCGGATTCAATAATTTAATTAATATAAACATATGCATATTGCGCGTGTGAAGTATTGAAGCGTGTCATATTTTCATGTTAATACAAACAGATCCGGTCACACATCACTGAGATCCATTACAAACGTTCTGATGATGTCGATACTATGTCGGTGTGCATTCATTCAGAACATACTGTACAAGTAATAAAGAGAGGTTAAGAAAATCAAATTGACACCATCTTATTTACAACATGTTCAAAGCAAGTAAAATGGATCCGTTGCCATATCATGTGAAAGAGTAATATATTTACTTACAGATCAAGTGAAAGATGCCTTTTTCTAGTAACACAACAAAAATACATTAAATGTAAGGAGATTGCCAATTTAGTGAAAATTCATATCTCATATTGTATACAAACTCAGTGTATCTTCTAATGTGTATATATTTTCAACCTCTTTATATTCATCACACTTTGGGAAACATTAAACGCATTAACCTGTTTTGGCATTGATTCGAGAACTGAGACCGAGGCTCTGGTTGTTTACTTTTCTCCCAAACCAGCAACATTTCTTCGTTTTGTACCCCCTTCCAAGGTCGTTTGGACCGTTTCTTCAATCTAACGGTCACATAGGTCATCGCTTTCCATGAGATGACTAAACTTGATATCATTGCTCTTGGATATTTGTATCTAATAAGGGTCGTATAGTCAGGCCATTCAAGATGTCCACATGAACAGCTACAATAAAAGCGGGGCTGAGATACAAATCATCACAGGGATCATTTTTGGTTTTTGTGAATGTTTTAGATATACAATCAGAATAGTAACCTGTGGGGTTATATAACTTCTTGTCATTACAGCGGCATCTTTTTCCACCACCTTTATATGTTGAATTCATTTGTATGGTGAGTTTCTGCTGGTGGACGTTTCGTCCCCAAGACTTGCCCTCTGTATCAATCATTGTGATTGTGGTTTGTGACTTTGGTTAGAACTGTGATGAATGATGCGCTTGTTCGGTGTCGGATCTCACAAACATGTGCTTTGAATAAGAACTGGCATTATACTAATATTTTCCTCGTTTTTTGGTTCGTCCATCAAAAACTCACATAGTTCACCATTTCCATCACGTGAAGGGCTCTTCGATATTTTTCATATAATATCTTTCAAGCCGGCGAAACTGTGAAATATGTTATCTTTTGAAGGATTGCAACTATGCTTAAAAAATGCCTACCACACATGCATCTGATAACATTCCTATTCCAGAAGAGCGACTTTACACTTCACCTACTTCAAATCAGGAAAGAAAAACAATACACTTTATAGCTTATCAAATTGAAGTCATTTTGAGCCTAATTACAAACGTAGGTGCAAAGGATCTTGGGTAAATTCAAAACGGTGACCATGCATGTCAGAAAGTTGGGTTTACGATGACTTTTCGTCATTTATGTTCAAGGCATCTCATTTAAGCTTCCGGTTTGTGAGAAAAAAATGAAAGAAAATACATAACAAAAATCGACCCAGAAATCGGCCAAAGACATCCGGCAACAAAATCCTGCGGTAGAACAAACTCGCCTATGTCTGGTAATCGAGTGTGCATCATTTGCTATGTGTTTTGATTGTTTCGTGTAGGTTCAACTAATAAAGCAGTATTTGCTTAATCCGGCATAGAAAATTTCCTGACATTGTTAACTGATAGTTTAAGAGAGAACGCATTTGATATATTACCGAAATAATATTGAGCAAATATTGTCTTGCCTTTATCCTCGACATTACGCGATGTATACGATGCCAATATTTGTCGCGATTTCGACTTGTTGATGGGACATTGTTCTCCATATTCATTTTTTTTTTTTTTTAAATCTGTGTTTGACGTTATAGCAAGTTGAATATGGGGTTTATTTTGCCATAGAAAATATCTCGGAATGCCAACAAGATTCGTTTCAGGGAACAAAAAAAAACTAAATTAGCTGAAAACTGTCTCCAATGTTTTCTGAATAATACATACAACAAGCAAAGGAACTGGCAGTGAAAAGGAAAAAAAATATTTTAAATAGATATGTCTAATGTATTGCACAGCGTGCGTGCGTTAGAATCAATCACGCGAACAGTATTAGTCAGTGCTATCCATGAGATCTATATTAACTATATGCCTTGAGTCAAGGGAATTATCCTGTCTGCGCACGCAACAAAACGCTCCAAAACATTGAACGCATGAAAATCCAGACTGCCATACTATTTAGGAGATGCGACATTTTAACTTCGTTTGAAATATAATCCTAACCCTAACCCTAACCCTATTAGCTTTAACTTGCATGTGTACTAAATCCGTACAAAAAAGCAAAGTAACAGGTGGGAAAATTCAATTGGTCAGTTGGTCAGTTAATTGAAGGGACGAATACAAGAGTACGAGTAATTTTGAAAGACACGATACAAAAAGTAAAAACATCACGGCAAAACATATCCACTGTCAGACTTCGTCATATTATAAGTGTCTCGTCCGTCATTCATTATTCAGCCGTCGTCCATTGACGTCTTCCTCCGCGTCCATAATCCAAAGGCCTATTCCATATTCCATGTAACAGCATTAGCACCCAATCAAAAACAATCATAGTATACATAACCATAGGCTAGTGTCCTCTAACACAGAAGCGGTCAGCAGTTCATTGATGCCGGGAAGACATCATGATGTTCCAAAAATATTAAATTCGTATCGCTGATCAGTATTCTTAATCTGTATGATAGTCCAAAGTATGGTTTATTCAGCTCGACTTTGTAAAACTTTTATTGTGATAAACACTACGTGCATTTTAGACAAACAGACAGTCATATTATTTCAATATACATAATTGATATATGAATATATCGAAGGAATATATCAGCGAAGTACATGTAATGGAAACGAAAGAACATTGGGAAAGAAAGTACCCAAATAGAAGAGAAATAGGCCTAGCCCTGTATGTAAATAATTTATGTTATCATTTTATATTCATATTACCTACTAATACATGTATATGGAAGTATGGGAAACTTTTGCTTCGGCTTTCAAGGCGACATGGGACTCAAAATTGACACAGTTTAATTCTTGAAATGCAAGCGCCCAGAAAACAGGATTACACGGAAGTACATGTACGTATACGTTTAAGTCATTAGAGTTATTTTCAATAGAGACGCCCTCGACGCTCATCCATTAACATCTGGTGATAACATATTTAGGCTGATCCCTCAATTTCAGCAGAGCTCCCAATGTATTCCGCTTAAGCCGGTACAAGGGGCCGTGTGGTTACTTCATGGCTACCCCCTGGGGTCTTCTGTATTCTAATCAGAATGTTGGGTGCCGAGGTAATTTGAGATAATTTGACTGATTTTTTGTCGCCAGACGTCAAGTTTTGCCACCTCATACACATCGCACCATTTCGAAATATGTAAAAATTGTTTTACATCACTACTGCAAAGTCAATTGTTACACTACAGTAAAATTCAGCTAACACAAGAGTACTCGTTATGATATGTCAATATTATCCTAAAAGTTTGGTAATATTGGGAATGTTTCAAATCCGATTTGAATTCAATTTTAAAGACGATGCTTTCGTTGACAGGGCGTCGAGCTGTATATATTTGTGTCCTGATTTGTACCGATCTTATTTTTTTTTCTCAATATTTTTTCTATACTTATAATTACTGCAGCTTGAGAAAAATCCTAATATCGCTACTTGTATTTTGATGCATTTACTTCACACATGCAATTCTCTTCGTGAGAAAGACATTTGGGTCTACGTGAAAGGCTGGGCATGAGACTATGAGACTACACTAAAGTAACTGCTGCCCTCATGCTCTATTACTATATATTCGCATTTAGTCATCGCTGGCGATTTGAGCTTTTTTTTTGGTCTTAATTAATTCGTGTTCGTGGGTGTAACAGCATGCACTCAATAAAACCACATGCAATGAATTATCCTTGGTCTCACAAAGTTAGCGCTATTAATGAAAGTTACAGCTGAACACACATACACCCATGTAATTGCGTTATTATTTTGGAATTTTATTTCACATTTGTATGTTTCTCAACAAGTTATAAAGAATGGCTATTAGTATGTGCTATTCCAGAAATGATAATGATGCACATGTTATATAAATATGCTTGTCGGTAATGGTTTGTGACTGACTAACATGATGAAAGATTTGCTGCCTTGCCCTATGATGAAAAGATATGCAATACATCCATTGTCTAATAGTTACACCAGTGGGTTCAATTTCGTCAATGCAAACTCCCACATTACTATCGAGGAAACCAAATGAATCTTTGTGAATACAAAGTTTGTTTTTTCCCCTGTTACTTAAGTTTATAATGCTGCTATACAGTATTTTCCTGATGCTTCATGTCGGCTGTGATTTGAGCTGTTCCAGCCTTAAGTAATGCGTGTTCGTGGGTGGAGCATGTGCATATAGTATTCTATCCTATTCTGATATTGTATCCCGAATAAAACTACACGGAAAATCACTTTATGATCTAGCCAACCCGGTGCCCCCCCCCCCCCCACCCCAATATATACTGATGTATAATCCATATCCATTAGTAGTGTGGATTTTCTGGAAATATGTCACAGTGATTTTGATCTTTTGATCACAGCTTTGATATTTGGCATATCATCGCACTCTATTTCACTCACCCAAAACATCGATTTCTGATGATTTCTGGATATTCCTTTGTCATGCTTACCTTGACCAATGATCTTTTGACCTCAATGTTGATACTTGGTATATCGTCTCCCAATGACTTATTGACTGT
This sequence comes from Hanleya hanleyi, assembly GCA_036873755.1. Lineage (NCBI taxonomy): Eukaryota > Metazoa > Mollusca > Polyplacophora > Lepidopleurida > Hanleyidae > Hanleya > Hanleya hanleyi. The sequence goes on from JAVTVY010000630.1 coordinate 6,332, forward strand.
CCAAGAAATCCATTTTTAACTATTTCGTTGTTATTAAGTCACACTTACCTTTGACCTTTTGATGTCAATGTTAACTAGCATGCCGTCTACCACTTTTCCACTCACCAAAAATATCCAGCTTTATGATTTTCAGATTGTTGGTTCACAGTGACCTTGACCTTTGATCGCAAGTTTGTTATGCGACACATCACTTACCCTTCAAATATCCATTCACAACAACTGCGGTTTATAAGGATTTTCTGATAGTTGGGCCACAATGACCTTTGACTTATTCACCTCAACATATGACCTCACCTTGCTTATATTTGAGAAAATCCGTCGATTTGTTAAAATGTTGAGCAACTAAATAACGAAAGTATGGATGAGAAGGAGACGGAGACTGCATTCCATTGGGCTTTGCCTGCTGTAACTGATATAGCCCAAAAATATATGCAGTGAAAATGTTTGTTATAAATTGTTCAGATAGTACCCAGCTAAATGAGATCATATGGTTTACCATGGTTACTGTGGGATTTGATAACCCATAGCGAACTATCATGGTTGACGAAGAAATATCTTGTATTTGATTATGATCAAACTTTTCAACCATTGCCAGACCATGGTTGACCAAGACCAATACTTGCTGAGCAGGGTCGACCATGGTTGGTCATGATTCAGCAGGCCAGGCCTTGCTTGACCAAGACCAATAATTGCTGAGCAGGGTTGACCATGGTTGGTCATGATTCAGCAGGCCAGGCCTTGGTTGACCAAGACCAATAATTGCTGAGCAGGGTTGACCATGGTTGGTCATGATACAGCAGGCCAGGGCTTGGTTGACCAAGACCAATACTTGCTGATCAGGGTCGACCATGGTTGGTCATGATTCAGCAGGCCAGGCCTTGGTTGACCAAGACCAATAATTGCTGAGCAGGTTCGACCATGGTTGGTCATGATTCAGCAGGCCAGGCCTTGGTTGACCAAGACCAATACTTGCTGAGCAGGGTCGACCATGGTTGGTCATGATTCAGCAGGCCAGGCCTTGGTTGACCAAGACCAATGCTTGCTGAGCAGGGTTGACCATGGTTGGTCATGGTTCAGCAGGCCCGACCTTGGTTGGAGATGAACTGCAGAAACTGATGACAAATGTCATAGAAATTTTCCTACCATGTGAAACAGTGCAATTTTCAATATTCTTAAGATATTTGGTTCCTTTTAATGATGGATAATTATGGTAGATGATAAGCTGCAACTTTGCGCAGACGTTCGCATGTCAGAAATTGACATTTGGCAATTCGAGGATTGTTGTTTCTGTTTCTGTTTCAGCATCTCTTTCATTCTAGGACTTAAGTTTTTAAATGTTTACTGAGATTTAGATTATATTTTGGGGAACGTTTCAGCATAATGCCATATATATAATTGAACCATGGATGTGTTATAACAGTGCCCACCACAGTCATCTTCTATAAGATGTTGCAAGAGGAAACAGTGAACAGCCTTGGTAGTTCACGGTCGTAGCATGGTAGATCACGGTCAGGAGACCATGGTTCGCCATGGTTGTCTACGATTATTTGCACCCACGTTCATTATCCGTATTGCCATTCAGCAATTAAACGTCCACCAGCAGAATCTCATCATACAAATGGACGGAAAGTGGCGGAACAAGATGCCGGTGTATTGACAAAACAATATATGACCCCATAGGTTAATATCCTGAGGGCATATCTAAAAACATCACAACCACCAACAATTATTCCTGTGATGATTTGTATCTCATCCACGCTTTCAATGTAGAAGTTGATGTGGACATCTTGGATGACATGCCAACACGACCTTAGCGCCGGTTTGTGTGGTATTAGATACAAATGTCCAAGTTACAAGCGTCTAGTCCGTCATTCATTATTCAGCCGTCATCCGTTAAAGAATTACCCATAACCCAAAGACCTAATTCATATAACAGCATTAGCACCAGAAATAAAAAATAAATAAATCATAGTATACGTAAAATTAGGCTAGTTTCCTGCAAGATAGAAGCAGTCAACAGTTTTCAGTGATGCCGGCAAGACATCATGATGTTCCAAAAATGTCAAATCCGTATCGCTGATCAGTATTCTCAATTCAAATGATTTTCGTTAATGTTGTTATGTAGAGTATATAGGATGTATCTCAGTTACGCTTTGATTGTGACTGTTCATATGGACACTATGGGGATCTAGAAAAAGATGGATTCGTACGACTCCTAGCCCCGGGTTAAGCGGAATTGTACACAAGTTACAAAACGTAACGCCATAGATCTTGCACGCTATATTAGTATTTTGTTATGATCATGCGAAATATACAAATTTGAGAAACTTTGAGTGGAAACGTTTGGTGGTATAGCCTTGTATATGCTAAGAACAATGCTGTAGTATCCCTATGAAAGTGATGAACAATGTGACCGTTGGATAGAAGAAACGGCTCAAACGTAGAAAAGATTAGCAGAATGTAAAAACCATTTTGTGTTCATTTAAATTTTTACTTTATGCCTTCATGGATTTGAAATTTACAACCATAATTGTCTCGATTATGAATGTGGTGATTACTGATACTCACTGTCGGAGCAGACACCTGTAATGTTCCTAGCAATAGTGCTTCCCAAGCTTCTGCATCAGTACTTGTCTCCCAAGAAAGACGGCTTTCATATATATTTAGACTATATAGTGTCAGTGAATTCGGATTTCTTTATTTCATATACATGTAGCTATATCCCAGCTCAAATTTGCCAGAATGTTCTTTTAGATATACAAAAAATAGTACGGTAATTATCACATGGCAGTGTGACTAACGTCACAGGACCTACGAAGTACAGTAGGTTAGGACTCGAACGCGAACTGAACTCTTGGAAATCCCCACCCCCAGTTGAAATCCTGCCTATATTAAGATGGGCACCGCCCAAGTCAGAATCGCCAGTGATTTTCATCAAAAATCACCAGAAATTTTCATCAAAAGTAGGTCAGCTCAGAACTTGTTGGTAACAGTCTCCTAATGCGCCTTCATTCCAAAATAAATAACACTCGCCGATTTAATTTTACAATTTTTTAATTAAAGGAACAGATTGAATAATATAGGTTCAGTAGATTTCAAGCTTTACGTGTGAAAATACATTTACATCTCTTTAATGGTTTTCAGTGCCCTTGTACAGGATCAAAACAACTTTTTGAATCACATTATTTTCCCAACAATACAACAAATTTTTATATATAGTACTATAGTAGAAAGGTAGCATTTATGTAGTTTACGGTAATTCAACTCAAGACCAACACCTTCTATGCACAAGATAATAATGATTCTATGTCATTCTCCTGAGCATAACCGGTACAAAGACGAATAAATAGCGTCTCTACATCACGTTGTTATCTAGATATATGAGACAACACATTTTGGGCATCGGCAATCTGATGAATGTACTATTCCGGTTTTCTTGTTTCACATTATATTCTATGGCGGTTGATCAGTGATTTTCTTCATTGATAAACGTTAAACCACCTAGCTTTAACTAATTCTGCTGTCTAAGCTAGGAAATGTTCCAGGGTAGTTGACAGGCATGCAATAATATACTATAGTATCTGCTATACAGGACATCGACCACTGTAATTTGATGTGACAAGCAGCATGAGTAGAAACCAGCCTTATCTCAGTGGGCTTGGATATAAATCACTGTTAAAATCCACAAGGCTCGGATAGAGCCTCTCTCTGTGTTTGTTCCAAGGACAAGCCTTAATGACTTTTAAATCCACTGATAAGGAGGTCCCCTGGCTCCATGGTCATAAAAGGAACATGATACTGTTAAAGGCCACATGGATGGTATGTATCTATAACAATATACTGAAGTGTTAATTATAAATCTAATTTTAATCAGAATTATTTCAGATCAGAACTTGCTGGTAACAATGCCCTAATGCACGTTCATGCCAAAAATCAAGGTTCTAATGTCAACGGTTCTCCTTATTTTGCCGACGAAAGGATTCGGATGGACTGACTGACTGACTGACTCACTCATTACCGGACAATTTGCGATCTGTAGCCTACTTCGTAGGAATATGTATACCAATTATCATTAGCTTAAATATTCCTCTGGAGTAATGCATAGACAGAAACCAAGTTCTACTACCCGGGAATGTACATGAGATGCTCCACAGCAGAATACGCGTCAGTGAGCAGCATCGATTCATTGGTCCAAATTAATATCGGATTCTGCAATCCAGAAAAGGTTGGATATCGTTGTGTTACAGCAGAGTCTGTTGAGGAAAAGATGAGAGGCAAGTGCTAGTTTATCCTTTCCTTTCGGGAATTCTAATCAAGCGGTCCATCAAATAATTTAATTGAAGTGTTTCTCGATCGTATTAGGGGTTGTATTAGTACAAAATAACTTTGGGAACGCCCGGTCTTTTAATGAAATCCTAAATTCTATCTCGCACGCGATTGCTTTCGCACAATTAGTGCAGGTTTATGTGAACATCTGTTATCTCGAGAACGCCTAATGTTAGCAATTAATTGTGCTAAAAATAGATAAAGTAAATATATAAGGAATTCATCGTTTGACAGTTTTCATTTGCCAAGCTACCCCTCTACAGAGCAAGACGTGAATTGGTAGGGATTTATTCAAATCCGGTGACCTTGCAAATACTGGCATATCAAAATGGTGTCTCTCTCATTGATATTTGGACGTTTTGCTATAATATTTGTGGTGTTGACCATCGGTACATTTGCTGCAAGCACTGGTTATTATGACAGTCCATATCTCAGTCGGCCATCTCACAACCGAGGGAATTCCTACCCGAGTGGGGGATACTATTACAGCGGAAGGGGATATCCTATTGGAGGGGGAGCATATCAATACGGAGACTACAACCGAGGAAGCAACTGTAAGTAATTCACATTGACTTTCCATCATATCGTATTTCGTTTGTGAAAACTTTTCTCTGTTAAGGGGTATTGCTTTCTTTCATTTGGCGGAAGTCACCCGACATATATCCTACATAACCGATATTTATAGGCAAATGAGCCTTCATATCAATTCGAAATGAACAATGGCTTATTATTTCCATTAACACTGTCATTAACAGCTAAAATTTAAGCTGTCCAACTGGAAAACTCAGATTCACTTCAGCCAACTCACACTTCGGATTTGAAGTTTCCTCCTTTCTTTTATCATGCCCATTTGCCGCTTATCTCTATTGCCGTAAATCGACATGGTGAAGGGCTCATTTTTATGGCTAATTTTAATCCGTAATAAAATGAGGTAAATATATAAGCAAGAAATAGAATGTTCATCGCGTTATTTTTTTTTTTTTTAAGATTATGTACATGGCAGTGTGACTAACGTCACAGGACCTACGAAGTACAGTAGGAATTAGGACTCGAACGCGAACTGAACTCTTGGAAATCCCCACCCCCAGTTGAAATCCTGCCTATATTAAGATGGGCACCGTCCAAGTCAGAATCACCAGTGATTTTCATCAAAAATCACCAGAAATTTTCATCAAAAGTTGGCCAGCTCAGAACTTGTTGGTAACAGTCTCCTAATGCGCCTTTATTCCAAAATAAATAACACTCGCCGATTTAATTTTACAATTTTTTAATTAAAGGAAACAGATTGAATAATATAGATTCAGTAGATTTCAAGCTTTACGTGTGAAAATACATTTACATCTCTTTAATGGTTTTCAGTGCCCTTGTACAGGATCAAAACAACTTTTTGAATCACATTATTTTCCCAACAATACAACAAATTTTTATATATAGTACTATAGTAGAAAGGTAGCATTTATGTAGTTTACGGTAATTCAACTCAAGACCAACACCTTCTCTGCACAAGATAATAATGATTCTATGTCATTCTCCTGAGCATAACCGGTACAAAGACGAATAAATAGCGTCTCTACATCACGTTGTTATCTAGATATATGAGACAACACATTTTGGGCATTGGCAATCTGATGAATGTACTATTCCGGTTTTCTTGTTTCACATTATATTCTATGGCGGTTGATCGATGATTTTCTTCATTGATAAACGTTAAACCACCTAGCTTTAACTAATTCTGCTAGGCTGTCTTCATTCAGACTGTACAGCCTACACAGTCCACAGAAAATACACCGCACATTCTTGTACTCCCAGCCTTATCCCATTTGATGGCAAGTTTATGGGGCTGTTTAATGTCTAAGCTAGGAAATGTTCCAGGGTAGTGGACAGGCATGCAATAATATACTATATCTGCTATACAGGACACCGACCACTGTAACTTGATGTGACAAGCAGCAGAGTAGAAACCGGCCTTATCTCAGTGGGCTTGGATATAAATCACTGTTAAAAACCACAAGGCTGGGATGGAGCCTCTCTCTGTGTTTGTCCAAGGACAAGCCTTAATGACTTTTAAATCCACTGATAAGGAGGTCCCATGGCTTCATGGTCATAAAAGGAACATGATACTGTTAAAGGCCACATGGATGGTATGCATCTATAACAATATACTGAAGTGTTAATTATAAATCTAATTTTAATCAGAATTATTTCAGATCAGAACTTGCTGGTAACAATGCCCTAATGCACGTTCATGCCAAAAATCAAGGTTCTAATGTCAACGGTTCTCCTTATTTTGCCGACGAAAGGATTCGGATGGACTGACTCACTCACTCATTACCGGACAATTTGCGATCTGTAGCCTACTTCGTAGGAATAATTACATTGAAATGTTATATAATTTTAGATTTTCTCTTTCATTCCAGAAATGATTTATATGAAAAACCTGATGATCAACATATTTGATTTCTTTTATATGCTTTATTCTCCAGTAGTATTTGAATATATTTTTGTTATTTAGGGGCTGCGCATGCGCCATTAACTTTTTTGTTTGTGAAAGGTAAAGATCTCCTTAAAAATGCAGAATGAGACACACATACGCACTGAGAAATCACGATTCAGTCGTTCTTTTCATTTAAAAACACATCATTTCGAACCTGTGACTTCGACTGAAAAAGGATACATGACATTTAGACAGGAAAAACTCATTTTTGTGTGAAGATAATAAAGTTGGTTTTCTTTTCAATCCAAAAGCTGCTAAATTAGAATCTTCACACTGAAATTTCAGTCGCGAAAAATTGCGACGGTCAATTGTATAAACGTGGAGATATGACTGGTCAAAATATGCTCCCTGGCCTTTTTTTGGTACAAAATATGCATGGGAGCACATTCTTATCAATCATATCTCCGTTTTTATCAAATTGACCATCACAAATTGTCGAGGCTGATATTTCAGTGTTTATAAACGTCGACAAATATCTGATTTGGCCGGATTTAGATTGAAAAGAAAATCAAATTTTTACCGTCAAATACAGGTCCGTTTTCCCATATTAAAGCCACATATTCTTTACAAATTTCACGATTGAATATCGAACGATAATTCGAACAGCCTGTTTTCTGACGTTTGTTTACGGCCTATTCGTCATGTAAAGAAAACACGATAGGTGACTACATGTAGGGAACCTTTGTTGAACCTGGAAAACTACCAGACAAATTATGCTCAATCTTTCACATAAGCTGCATTTATGAAAGTTGCAAATCACCAAGTGATTGTAAAAAGCGAATTATCGGATAGTAGGAATTGAAAGTTCATTCGAAGAGTTAAGTATTACTGAAATATGTAAGGGGTGGGAAAAATTGACGACTGGTGACCAAAAGCAACCACAGGAAAGCCTCCCTCGGCACCCCACATTCAGACTAGAATACGGAGGATTCTAAGGCGTAGTCTTGGTATCTCAACCGCGCTTCTATTTCAGCTGTTCATGTAGAAACTATTAAGTAACCACACGGCCCCTAGTACCGGTGTGATGGATAAGAATGTCCTATGTGATTAGTGTTCCTTTTCATATGCTTTTCTAATGCAACCGAGGGCGGACACTCGTCCCCAATGTGAAGAAAAATGTCCTAGCCGGATACTCTTAGCCACCGGACATGGTTAGCCTCCACATCAGCTTAAGCGGAGATAAATCCGCTAGTTCGGGAGCTGTGATAACAGATCAGCTCATATAATTAACTCATCTAATATTAATGGATAGTCATCGAGGGTGTCCGATGGAGTAAACGTCCCAATATGGATTATGCATGGTTAATACAAGAATACCAAGAACAACGAGCCTATAATGCCAAATGTCGTGCGATCAATTTGCCAGCAGGACAATACACATAGAAATATTTGTCAAATGATATGTACAGAGGGTGTGCCTCAGGTATTAAACCTTATGCGTAACACGGGGTCAATTACATCCGTGGATCAGATAATAAGTCTGTGCGATTTGTGTTTATTTTGCAGATTACTATGGTGAGCCTAGCCGTCCCACCGTTGGCTATGGTCAACACAAGAGCAGTCCTACCGTTGGCTTCTCTGCCGCCAAAAAAGCAAATCAGGAGTTCACATCAGATGGGAAGGTTACGTTCGAGAAGGTAATCACCAACGTGGGTAAAGCATTCGACGCGGAGAAGAACGTGGTGAGGATTCCTGCGACCGGCCTGTACTATTTCTCCTTCTTCGCCCAGACCAACACGACCGATGGCGACAACTTAGATCTGGTCAAGAACTACGACAAGATTGTCTCCGCCATGGGTCTGAACGCTGCCAATGCCGCAGTCTTGTTCTGTAAGAAAGGCGATATTCTGAGTCTTAAAGCCCGAGCCGGCACCGTACTTCTCAGTTCCGAGGACAATTTCAAAGTAACCTTCAGCGGTTTCCTGATAAAGCCATTCGATGATAATTCAAAAACATATAATTGAAGACATCGCCGTCATATACCCCCATCTTAACTCTTGTCATTAGCAATCTTAGCAATCTAGAACAGTTTCAAAGGTGAAACCTAGGGAGCACCACAACCCAAAATCATCGAATTTAACACATTCGCCGGAGACTGCAATGATTCACGGCAAGATGCGAATCATGACATTCAATGAAACGGGTTTGCGATAATTACTGGATGGTGTATCTATATAAAAATGCACAAATTATCTAACGAATATATGAACATGACATGACACCAAACAAGTATGGCATAGTGCTTATAGCTATCGGCCAGCGAATAGACTTATACTTCATTTAATCCATGAAATAACTGAATATTTTTCACTGCACATATTAAAACTGGTTGTTTCAGTTATATTAATTATTCTCTCAGAATCTCACCTTATAGATATTCATCCGAATTTGGAGCAATCATATATCATATTGTTAGGTTATTGTGAAAAATCATATATCATATCGTTAGATTATTGTTCCAAATTCTTTTTTCTTATAGCACGTTTTGATTTGGACATGACCGGCCTAACAGCAATGCATTGGTATCGGTCAACTATATGTCATCTTGAAAAAGTATTTATATTATAGCACATTTCTACGATAAGAACGTATCTGATAAACGTATCTTGCTACATTTTATATATTCTCTCGGGGCTCTTTTGTGTGTACTTACTTCGATTCCACTGTGTGGGTAAGATTACTTATTGTTCGTAAATGTTCACAGAGTGACTACGGGTCTGGCGCCGGACCGATAACCAGGCAGACTATATGTCCGGCGCCGGACAGGCTATTGGTCCGGCATGCAAATTAATGTACTTGTATTTGAATAAATCTTGTTCCATATTCATATCTTATTCCAACAGTTAATTTCAAAAAATAAAATGAAACAAAAAAGGAAGGAAAGTGTTTCTGAAAAGTATAACAGAAAATAATGATGAAGGCAATCGCGCTTTCGAGGATTCTTAACAATAAGATTTGTAACACCTAGTGAACTTTTGCGCTATTACATTGCAATTAATAACTCACCGAAATGAGTCATATAGTTTCTGAAAGCTATTCATTCGGCACGTTCGGAGAGGTAGATGTTAGGAAAGACAATTTGGGAGATCCCGTTCGGAAGAAAAGTTGAATTATTTGAACTTAAATTACATGTATATGGAGTGATTTGTGAAAACCCCTTCAGATATCCTCGCTAATAATTTCTAAAGTATTCATCAGAAATATTAGAATTTTCAGATCCCTATGATATGCATTACAAACAAAATAAGTGTGCCTCATTATTTTCAAATATGTCCTGAAAACGATTTTATGACAGTGCACTTTTCAATAATTAAAAAAGAAATTCGAAAAACCTAACCTCTTCAAATAAAAGGATGGATAACTTTGAAACGGAGGCAAATTTAGAAAAAAAATAGATATGCTTATTTAATTCTACATATGAACCAAATTTCAGTCAATAGCCGAGGAATACTTAAAAGGCCAATCTTAAAAAGTTGGTAAAAACTTTTGAGGAGAAAACTAGCAAAATCTACATAGGAAATTTTTTCTTTTTTCTTCAATTTATGATCAGCAGTTTCTTCAACCAAGTTTAACGCAGTCTATTAACTTTCAATATTTTTTGTTAAAAAGTTTAAAAAGTACCTACTCAGCGTAAGCAGTTGATCACAGTATGTTAGAAAAACGTGCATGGATCAACTGTGGTACTCATTAACTAATCCTGTCTTAAAGTGTACCCGTGGTACGTTTGCAAGTTTACGTCATATTAAAGATAGTCTGCTAAATTATAGGATTTATACCCTGCTTCTTGCTTTTGGACTTCACATCTATGGTGTTGTAGTGCACAGCGCCACAAGCATGTCAGAACTTGTGACAATATTATGGGACGATTAACCACGTCACAACGCTACTTGTAACAAATCTATGTCATTCTCTGCATTGATGCGACGTCCCGCACACAACACAAGACACTCAAACAATGACATCGTTAACCTCATCTCTGATATCGAAAGGGATCTCTCCCACTTCAGAAAGCTGCTTTAAAATCCTGTGAGACAAGATACAAGTGAATACATTTTTCTTGCATGCCAGGTCAGCAGTCACTGTGGTTGGTATGCCAAAATATACTGGTTTGGCGCCAGACCATTAGCCTAACTGGCAATCGATCCGGCGTTGGACCAATAGCCTGGCTGGTTATGGGTCATAGCCTGGTTGGTTATGAGTCATAGCCTGGCTGGTTATGAGTCATAGCCTGGCTGATTATGGGTCATAGCCTGGCTGGTTATGGGTGCGGCGCCAAACTTAACGTAGCAGGCCCATTCCCGTTTCTCCCGTGTTAATGGTCACGTGACATTCTCTCGATCGCCTATGCACACTCTATTGATAGCGGGATGTGGGCGACTGAAGCGCGTTACAGGAATTGCGACGGCGTGCTAGAATATAGTTATTAATGCCATGTTTGCAATCTTCCAATTTAGCATATTTTCAATTTCGCCTATTTCCACTCGGAGAAATGAGAAGATTGTTTTGACCAGTTATAATGGCAGCCACGTATGCCGTACGTCAATTCTTCATTCTTCATTCTCCAATTTTTCATTCTAAGCTCACACGTTTGATTCCATGCTGAGCAGGGAAGGCACAAGAATAATGATATTTGCGACAGAAATATTTTTTTCAAGATACAATTGAAGATGAGCTTATGAAATGCCAAGCCTATGACGAAGATATAAACATATAGTTTGTGGCGACTAGTAATGCCTCGATTCATATTTTGGCACTATTTTCATTGCAAACAAATTTATTTGAGGCCTGCCGAGGTACTCCAAACACTGTGGCAAAGGGTGTGTTTCTGTGAGCAAACTAATGATGGTTAAATTTGTAATTTTGTTTATTTAACAGGCTATTCGAGCCAAAAGGCGGGAAGAGGAGATTTGAAAACAGTCATATCACAATTGTAACTGTGATAAATGAAAACTTGGTATGGGTTATTTTAAATGTATTATGATAGTTTATTTCAGTTGTAATTGCTTTATTTGTATGCTTCACGAGTGCGCTTTGATTTTCAAATAAATATTCTATTCTGGGACTATTCCATTCACGTCTGAGCCAGAGTATAGCCTACATCAACAGATTATACATAATTCATGTTAGACTTCAAGTCTGTTGCAGTACAACACCTAATTTGGTCAAATAACTTCATAAGATGGAGAACATGAAGCAGACTGAAAGAGGGGCTCCAGAATAACTCAGCCAGTCATGAAGGAGACTGGAAGAGGGGCTCCAGAACAACTCAGCCAGTCATGAAAGAGACTGGAAGAGGGGCTCCAGAACAACTCAGCCAGTCATGAAGGAGACTGGAAGAGCGGCTCCAGAACAACTCATCCAGTCATGAAGGAGACTGGAAGAGGGGCTCCAGAACAACTCAGCCACTCATGAAAGAGACTGGAAGAGGGGCTCCAGAACAACTCGGCCAGCTGCTTGGATTGCTTTTAAGTGCTACTTTTAACAACATCGTAATGTACTATATTTCAATGGTTTCAAGTGCAAAATTTAACATTCTAGCATATACTATATTTCAGCTATTCCGATCAACGATTCCGATGTCCAGACGTTCTTTTGTCTTTCGATTATTCGTTATTTGTGTTGGGTATTATACAAGCGCTGGATTCGGTATTTTATATTCAGTCGTTTTCCATAAAGAATTGGCCCCGTCCACAATCAATACTGACTCTGTCCGTTCATATGAACGTTATAAGGATATTATTTATCGGGCAGTTCGTACGGCCCCTAGCCGAAAGTTGAGCAACAGGTACAAGCTGCGAAGTGTACATGTAGCACAAGAGGTCCTGCAGGCTGTATTCATATTGTCTTCTCTATGCTTGTGGTATCTATAACCAGTTTCTGCAATAATGCTTTGTCATGTTGACATAAATCTTCCGGGGGGGGGGGGTACTCGAATGTTCGTCAGTTTCTTCATCTCAGTCTCGCTCTCATTGTAGCTGTTTGTGGCAAAGTTAAACAAACTCAAGGAAATAAATCTTCAAAATGACGAATTTTTGAAAAAAATGTACACGTAATGTAGAGAGAGATCATCAATCACCATACCTAATCAACCTTCTATACAACTGAAGGTAGTAGCTGGTGCTTATCGTGAAGACAATAAAACACTGTAAAACTTTCACCACACTTCGTGACGCATCATCTTGCAATATCTACGATACATAAAAAAAATTGCCAGTTGAGAGATCAGCAACGATTTTTCGGTGAGATATGGCATAAATGAAACAGTTCTTTTATCCGGTCATCCTAATATACTTTCCTTTTTCATTTGTTAAACCACTACCAGGGCGCTCTCATATGGTAGTAGAGAGGTAGCCAACCATGGGAACCATAAAGTTGAGTACACTTCACATTTCATAATTTGGCTAATATGTATAAGATATCAAGTTGGGTATCAAATCAAAATTCACAATGCAGCAAGATGTGTTAGAGTTATTATTGTATCATGCAAGGACATTTTATGTCATTCAATGTCGCCTTTGGGTCAACGTTCACTATTTAGATGTCATAGACAGGACTTGACGACAGTGACAATCAAAGCATATCACGCATATTGTGACTGAATACTATATCAAGATTTTAACGTTTCTTCTGGTGACGAAGTAATTAAACCCAATTTGCCAGTGCATTCGTTATCCCCATTTCCATCCAGTGACGTAACAACACATCTATTGGATTATTTGGCTCATGGAATGGATGTGGTCAGTTTGATGAGCAACAGAATAAAGAGAAGTTTCTCTTCGGAACTAAGAAGAGACTGTTTGACATATAACTTGCATCTCCCAACACCTTTGTCACATGCAGCTTAGTTCATTAGTAGTCGAATCGTTGGAATCATATTATTTTTGTTTGTTTGCTTGTTATCGAAGGGAGGGTAGGACGTAAATCAGAGCAGCTAGAAATATTAGACACTTCCGAGTTGGATTCATGAAATCCTAGCGGAACTGCATTCACCACATCCGGAGTAGATATGATTCCACTGCATTCACCACATCCGGAGTAGACATGATTCTACTGCATTCACCACATCCGGAGTAGACATGATTCCACTGCATTCACCACATCCGGAGTAGACATGATTTCATTGCATTCACCACATCCGGAGTAGACATGATTCCACTGCATTCACCACAGCCGGAGGTGAAATGATTCCAGTGTTCTCGGCATATCGCCAGATGTAACCAATATATTATCAACAAATTCGCATAGGAGTACCTCTGGGCTACATGTGTGTACACAATCCTTATGAGATGTTTATAGATGTACATATGGATGAAACAGATTGTTTTCCCCACTATATCGCTACATCATCTCTTCATCTATAATGGGCTTTTCTCATGGTCACTTGTGGCCAGGAATTAACCACCTACAGCAATGCAGAGGAGTACAAATGTGTCCAAATGACCATGTACTAGTCTATGAGACGGTTCAGAAGGCTTTCTTGTCGATCTTTCAGATTCTTAGATATAGTTATCAATTATCTCTTTCAATTTATGACGAGAAAGTCTAGGATAAAACAACGGAACATCGTGTGAAAATTTTCTCTTATTTCATCCTTTCGCAACTTCCATGCATCTGGAGCACACCTTTCCTGATAAAGTTTTAGTATTCATAATGCAAATCCTCAATAGAAATGCTGAGCATTTTGCCGAGAAATCCTCGAGTTCACCGCTTATTCATCTGCGCTAACTCAGTCAAATCGAATTTCGACAGAGATTTGCCTGGGCCTTTTTGGCCCGGAATACGCGTACAGTGGGCGTAGCCTCCTTATCCCGGAGTCGTCTTACATCTGGATATCTTTGGCCGTTCTCCATGTCTGTAGACGCGTGGCTTGTCTGTATTCGTGACGGATGCCAATCACCTACCCCGAGATCAAGGTGACTTTTCTCCTCACATCGTCAGTGTCCATATCTTTCACATTTTCTAGAAGAGATTATTGAATGTGTTCAGTTTTAGCTTCTTAGCTGCAAAGTTAAAGATCACTATCTGTGGGCGCGATCAGCCTCTCTTCACGCTTCCAGGCTGTGGTACACCTCAAATTGTCCAGGCTGGCTAGTAGTATAGGCTCTGGGGGGGTTTCTGTGTACATCTCTCTTTTACAGCAAAACTTGGTATTTTCCTGTTCTGTATGTTGAGACCCTTGGAAAAAGTTTGGGTAACACTCCCAGATCAAGTACGTTTTTTCTGCACAGCCTAATACATGATTACGCCTTGACGCCAATCAGCCCAAATAGCAAATTTCAGTTTTCATGGAATAATTCAAGAGTAGGCAGCATTAGATTCAAATGTAACATTTATTTATCATGTTTAGACATAACTAACACATTTTTAGCCTGGTTCAATACCATAATCCTTCATTTTCAGCACAAAAACACGCTATTTACCAAACTTTTGCCAAAAAATCACTTTCAGTTTGAAAGTCGCTCAAAATTCGATCACTCCTCATACACCCAATTTTGTAGATAAAGCAGCCAAAATTGGTCAGAAGTTTCCTTATTAAGTCTTTTGATAACTCCATGCATTATATTTATGATTCATGGTATTGTATGGTGACAAATGTCAGCAAAAGTTACCCCTACCCCCAAAAAGCGGCATTAACCAAATTTGGTTAAATTGGTCTAACTTTAAGAGTAAGTCTGATATGAAGTTGGTTTTGGTGTCTATGCATGGGTTTTTGATATCAAGCTATTGATTGAAACCATAATCAACCACTTTTGAGTTAACATAATTTGCATAAATTCAAAATGGCCGCCAAAACCTCCAGGTTATGTCATCAGTCAAGAAAGACAAAGACAAAGTAAGTGTTACAGTAAGTCCAATAGAGTTTTTTGTATGAATCTGTGGTGTTACAATCATGAAATATCACTGCTTGATCAATGTATGTAGGCCTATGCCTATTACAATTGATTAATTTGCATAAATCAATGATGGCAGCCATGTACAGACAAAATTGACAGTGGTTAATTACATGCCCAGGCATGATTAATCGCGATTTTCAACGCAAACAAAGCTGTTTGCGTACAATCCATCCAGTGATAATCTCTCTCAGAACTACTTGAGAAGGTGCTGCCATCTACCTTAAGGAATCTACAACATCTTAATCAACCACTTTTGAGTTAACATAATTTGCATCAATTCAAAATGGCCGCCAAAAGCTCCAGGTTATGTCATCAGTCAAGGACAAAGACAAAGTAAGTGTTATAGTAAGTCCAATAGAGTTTTTTGTATGGATCTGTGGTGTTACAATCAGGAAATATCACTGCTTAATCAATGTACGTAGGCCTATGCCTATTCAAATTGATTAATTTGCATAAATCCAAGATGGCAGCCATGTACAGACAAAATTGACAGTGGTTAATTACATGCCCAGGCATGATTAATC
Source organism: Hanleya hanleyi (assembly GCA_036873755.1). NCBI lineage: Eukaryota > Metazoa > Mollusca > Polyplacophora > Lepidopleurida > Hanleyidae > Hanleya > Hanleya hanleyi. Next base: position 22,570 of record JAVTVY010000630.1, read on the forward strand.
GAGATTTTTAACGCAAACAAAACTGTTTGAGTACAATCCATCCAGTGATAATCTCTCTCAGAACTACTTGGGAAGGTGCTGCCATCTACCTTAAGGAATCTACAACATCTTGAAGCCATGTGAATTTCAGGAAGCAGACATTTTGTTTTGGACCTGTTCTTTGTTCGCTTGAAGAGCTACCCATTCGTTCCATGGAAACTGTGCCTTGTCCGATGAAAGGGTATAGAGTATGACAACAACCCAAATAGGATTCCAGCAGCAATGTTCATGCCTGATCATGCCTATGGCTTATCAGTCTTTCACATTTCATATTTTCAGTATACAATCGGTCCTTGCCACTGGTTAGTTAGACTTAGAGCATCAGTACATCAAGGATTTGTTGGTAACGATCGAATCTGTAACACTCTCAGGACCGCCTGAAGACAGTTCGTTTGATGCGACTCGTTTGATGCGACTGCGACTCGGAAGAGTCTCGCTAAATGCCAAGACCTTTCGCGTTCTGAGCAGGAAGAAGATAGAAGTACTCGTTCCCAGGCTGTCCGCCATCCACCGAATACAGAGACGACCACGACAGCTTTACGACAAGTGAAGTATATTACCTGTGACAGTAAATCGCACAAACAATGCGAATCTTGAAGGTAACACGTTCGGGTGAAGACATCATCTTGAAACAAGTTTGTCGCAACTAGAAAGACTGAAGCACGGCCCGATTCACTGATGCAATATTTTGTGTACTGTTGTTTGTGGGATTTACCGCCACAGATAATACAGTTCACTTGTCGTAAGGCTGTTGTGGTCGTCTCAGACTCTGTATTCGGTGGATGGAGGACAGCCTGGGAACGAGTACTTCTATCTTCTTCCTGCTCAGAATGCGAAGGGTTTTGGCATTTAGTGAGACTCTTCCTTTTTCTCTAGAGAACAGAAGCCGTTGTGTACTTTTTATAACATTCATTGGTCATATGATAAACAAACTCATCTCCTTTAACTAGCTTAAGTCGCTTAAGTCGCTTGATCATTGTGGACGTCACTTGCTTCTCGTATCCTTTTGCAACCGTTAGTTGCGCTCACGGTTTTATTCCCTGCGCTTTTCTGGCAGATGATGATTTAGTCACATCAAACAAACTTCGGGCCGTCCTGAGAGTGTTACAGACTCCATCGTTAACAACAAATCCTTGACGTTGATGCAATCCGAAACTGTTGATGCTCTAAGTCTAACTAACGACTGGCAAGAACTGACTGTATACTGAAAATATGAAATGTGAAAGACTGATAAGCCACAGTGATATATTTATCCGTATTTAAGCAATTTTCAACACACTATGCATCGAAAATAGTGGAAATTTAGTTCAACAACTCAGAAAAAGAGGGCACCACTTACTAGTCATAGGTCTTGCTTTTAATGGCTTATTTCACTCAAATTATGACATATATAACGCTGTTAGAATGCCAGAAGATGACAAATTACAAGCGTCTTAGTAGTCCGTCATCCATTATTCAGCCGTCGTCCATTAGAGAATATCCGCGTCCATAATCCAAAGACCTATTCCATATTCCATATAACAGTATTAGCACCAAATTCAAAAAGACAATCATAGTATACATAAACATAGGCTTGTTTCCTGCAAGAGAGAAGAAGTCAACAGTTTTCAATGATTCCGGCAAGACATCATGATGTTCCAAAAATATCAAATCCGTATCGCTGATCAGTATTCTTAATCCATAATATTCGTTTTAAAGACCAATCATGGAGCTTTTAAAGTTACATTAATCCAGTATATACCAAGTATCTATCAATAAAAAATACTTCTGGAGTTTGGCCCTCGTGACAAACATAGGCCTATTGGATATGCATGTTGACAAATTAGAAGGATCAGGAAACAAATTATCATGATATGAACATTGCTGCTGAAATCCTATTTGGCTTGTTCCTCATACTCTATACCCTTTCATCGGACAAGGCACAGACGCAGTTTCCACAGAACGAATGGGTAGCTCCTCAAGCGAACAAAGAACAGGTCCAAAACAAAATGTCTGCTTCCTGAAATGCACATGGCTTCAAGATGTTGTAGTTTCCTTAAGGTAGATGGCAGCACCTTCTTAAGTAGTTGTGAGAGAGATAATCACTGGATGGATTGTACTCAAACAGTTTTGTTTGCGTTTGCGTTAAAAATCGTGATTCATCATGCCTGGGCATGTAATTAACCACTGTCAATTTTGTCTGTACATGGCTGCCATTTTGAAGGTGGTGGTACGATAAGGCGGGATTTTGGCCCATACGTGGTGTGATTGAAATCGAAAAAATGAAATGTCCTAAAAATACTTGTGTTTTAATGCAACGGCAAGAAAAAATATAAGTTCACAATATGTGAAAGTTTTAGTGCGGTTGCGTTATGATTATAGTTATCACATGAAACTGAAATCCACAGCTTGTGCTATTTCGTGAAAAAAGGGTCCAAATCGAGTCCTTCAGACACGCATTTAGACACGAAGGACCCCTTGGACCAAAACGCCATTTAACCTGGTGTTGTGCGGTTGCATTATATCCCCACTGTTGGAAAATCTTTTTGGTCCAAGGAGTCCTTCATACTAAAAAATGAAAAGTTATGAATCATAACGTTTGAAGTTTTCGTAAGTAGATTAAAGTGACAAAATAGCCTGTTACAGTTGTTCGTATGTCGTGGTGTAGTGGATACGCACGTTGGATCACAAGCGCCTCGAAATTTTCTTTTACCGAGTTCGAATCCCAGGAGGGTGCCATCTGTGACGTCGACAAGTTATTTCAATCTTTCTCATTTTTGTAAAAAGAAATTGCATTCTGTATATCTGAAATAAGATTTCAGTCTATCATTATGAACCAATTAAAAGTAAAATAAGTATTTTTTAACTATGAAAATATACCATGTGGACATTACGGGCTAGTCGAACGTTGAAATCGAACGATCAGTCGCTAGCTGTTACAACGGCAATATATTCGCCTAAATTGTGTATTTATTCTCCAATATGTGCAAACAAAATCGACTGCAACGTGGTGAAATAATAACGCCTTGGTATCGAAAATATGTGAAGCTATCGTGGTTCACCGTAACATTTAGTCCGTTGATTGACAGTTGCCGCCGACGACAAGCTGTACATTGCACTGTGATTGACAGATGGAGAGAAGAAATGTACATTCCTATGAGTCGACTGTCTGTGGGCAAAAACCCCGCCTTACAATACCATCTCCTTTATGCAAATTAATCAATTTGAATAGGTATAGCCTACGTACATTGATTAAGCAGTGATATTTCATGATTGTAACACCACAGATCCATACAAAAAACTCTATTGGACTTACTGTAACACTTACTTTGTCTTTGTCCTTCTTGACTGATGTCTTAACCTGGAGCTTTTGGCGGCCATTTTGAATTTATGCAAATTAGATCAACTCAAAAGTGGTTGATTATGGTTCCAATGAATAGCTTGGTATCAAAAACCCATGCATAGACAGCAAAACCAACTTCATATCAGACTTGCTTTTAAAGCTAGACTAATTTAACCAAATTTGGTTAATGTCGCTTTTTGGGGGTAGGGGTAACTTTTGTTGACATTTTATCCCACTGTCACTATACAATACCCTGAATCATAAATATGATGCATGCAGTTATCAAAAGACTTAATAAGGAAAGTTCTTACCAATTTTGGTTGCTTTATCTACAAAATTACGTGTCTGAGGGGTGATCGAATTTTGAGCGACTTTCAAACTGAAAGTGATTTCGGGACAAAATTTCGCTAAATAGCGTATTTTTTTGCTGAAAATGAAGGTTTATGGTATTGAACCATGCTAAAAATATGTTAGTTATGTATAAACATGATAAATAAATGTTACATTTGAATCTAATTCTGTATACCAGTGAATTATTATATGAAAACTCAATTTCAGCATTTTGGCCGATGTCATAATCATGTATTGGACTGTGCAGAAAAAATGCACTTGATCTAGGAGTGTTACCCAAACCTTTTCCAATGGTCTCAACATATAGAACAGGAAAATCCCAAGTTTTGCTGTAAAAGAGAGATGTACACAGAACCCCCCCCCCAGAGCCAGGACTATAGGGTAAAATATCAGATATTGACACAGAGATCGAAACCCCCAACAATGAAACTGACATGAAAACGATGGCATTTTGTCAACTATACCTTCGACAACGGAGTTAAATGCTTTCTTAGGAATGTTACAGCAGTACCGGCGTGTTCAAGGCGGACCTTCCTTGAAAAACTGCACTTTCACTATCACTAATTGAACTAATCCAACCTTGGATATCTTGGATATTTTCGAAACATTAATCCGGCGTATATCTGATGATTTTAAATCGAATATTTTCAGTTTGACTTTCTGGTGTGCAGGTACCGGTACTGCATTTTGCGATAATTTTAGCTGATAGAATTTGGATTTCTGTAATCTGTGAGATAAACATTATCGATTGTTGCATGAGTGTAATTTGGATTATGTTATTTGAAAATCTGACGATCAACCTGACACTCATTTCTATTATTGGAAAATCAGACAGTCTTCTCGTCGTTTTGAAAGGAAGTGATTCGCCTATACTTTTCAATTACCGTATAATGCCTTTGTTAAAATATTCCTTGGACTATACATTCCATTCTGTTTATTAAACATATACAACTCTGTTGATCATACACGATGTTTTAATGATAACGTGAAAGAGAACTTTCTTACATTCAAACTACTAATTATTCAAACTACTTTCAAGATATGTTTTCATCAATATCGTCATTATATTGTGCTAGATTGATCGATCACACCAAATTGTGTTAATCCACCATGTCTGAGTTTTAAATACAGTATCTTTTGCGATTGTTTTGAGAAGTTTTATATTTTTACTGCATGCTTTCTGAAGGGAAATCGACTATTTCTTGACAAGTTGACATATGTACTGACATATCCAGTCGACTTTACTTGTTTTCTCTTTCTAGTTTGCAACATGCAACAAACGTCAACAAATCTTGTGATGATGCTATTTACAGTACCAGAAATTACATTGAAAACTATCAATTTGTTGTGTCAGAATAAACATCCATAATTGAACACTATTTTCAAGGTAATTTCAGGTGCTATGAAGATTCAACACAATTTGTTGAAACTGGCAATATTTGTAGCAGTGCACGGTACCGATGATCGGTTTTGTCTATTTCTCTTTCCAGTTCACGCACGTGCGCCATCCAGTCAAAACAAACTGGTCACATGTTTGCAGTTATCATATGATAACTTCAAGCATGTGATTGAACATATCATTGGTTATGTGCATTTATCAAAAGATTAGGATCAAAGTGCATCGGTGCGCTAAAGGAATAGTTACGGTAACAAACGAAAAAGTTCAATATTAATTTCTTTAATAGTTATCAAATGCTTAGATAATTAGAATTTGACAACTTTAACCAAAGTAATAACCATCACGGCAGATATGGTGACTTTTAAAATATTAGAATTGTTCAGGTTCAGTGTGTCACATATTTTAGATATTTTAAAAATACATGCTAAAATATACACGAACAAGCCGAAAACAGAAGAAAAGCCAATTTCATATATCAGTCAACGCTGTCCACGTCACTAGACTAAGTTAGCAATATAAAATATTAGCAATATAAAGCTTTTTTCAGAATGTCTGAATATTTTCGAGACAAATCCTAATTTTACATGCACCCACCCATGACTTGATAGGCAGGCTCCGATAAGCTAGGGGACCGGAGGCCCTGGAGGAGCGCTTCACTTTGACACCTCACTCCTCGACCCAATCAGTCCACTAGGGGCCCCTCTCGCACCTGAAGATTGCCGAACTTTCTCATGAAAACCCACGTATTTGGGACTAATTTCTGTCAGTGGAGGCAGATCGCATCACCGCCAGACCGCATCACCGCGGAGGAATACACGCAGACCGGAAGTGACGTCATACTTGCGCAGACCACTGCTGCGTACACCTCAACACACCTCAACATGACTTCCTCAAAATTACGTCACACCTGCGCAAAAACACCTGCGCACTTGTCCAAATAAGCGTCAATATCAGTACTGTATACTACTACTGATCAAGGTTAGATGTTATGGATACAGATGTAAAGAATATAAAATAGGGAATTGGGTGAAAATCCAACTAAGGGCAAATTTACTGTCCACCGACTTCACAGCTCTGGCTAAGATAAGAAAAGCGCACCACATACCTGCTTTTTTATTGTTTGTGATTAGTAATGTCTAGAGAAAATTTAGACTTATTTTTGTCTGACCCGAGCTTTTATTATTTAGTGCGAGTGTCCACATAGTTGGCAGAGTTCGGAAAAACAGCTGTCCCTATCAGTGTTTCACTATCTTTGAATGGCAATCAATGTAGAATTTACCTCAACTTTGTTTTAACGTTGTTGTTATATCTGAAGCACGTATAATGAGTTATTTATTCGGGGGCAGACAAATACGCCAGCTTGTTTAGTATTTGACAGGCACCAGTGGAAGAATCTGTCCCTTTCCCCCATCTCAACTCCGTTACCCCATAGGGTTTTCTTCCGTCGCTAGGGAGCAGCATCGTCAGATTTATTTCTAGTGTGCACTCGTCGCGTGGTGTGGGAAGCATCGTGGCGGTTCACTTTGTAAGTAATCGCTGATCATTTTCTTTTTAATGAGACGTTTCCATGTGTCAGAAATAGGGTATTTTTTTTCATGCTCACCTCCGTTACCTGCATTTCTAATACAATAACTGAATCTAGTGAAATTTATATTGTAGTTTATTATGAATAGGTCATCGACTGGCGCTGTACTTTCCGACATACGTTCCACTAAAATAAAATGTTCTCAACTCCGTTACCCTCAACTCCGTGACCCAGGAACAGTAACGGGAGTAGTATAGAGCGAGCATTACAGCGCTAATTGACCTCAGAAATTTGCATATGACCTCTGTGACGTCACGCGACAGCCAATCAGAAGCGAGCATTCTGTCACATGGGGTCATTGTGGTGGGGTGGTGGATGGTGGGTTTAAGATGGCGGTTGTGGTGGGGTGGTGGATGGTGGGTTTAAGATGGCGGTTGTAGTGGGGTGGTGGATGGTTGTTTTAAGATGGCGGTTGTGGTGGGGTGGTGCATGGTGGGTTTAAGATGGCGGTTGTGGTGGGGTGGTGGATGGTGGGTTTAAGATGGCGGTTGTGGTGGGGTGGTGGATGGTGGGTTTAAGATGGCGGTTGTGGTGGGGTGGTGGATGGTGGGTTTAAGATGGCGGTTGTGGTGGGGTGGTGGATGGTGGGTTTAAGATGGCGGTTGTGGTGGGGTGGTGGATGGTGGGTTTAAGATGGCGGTTGTGGTGGGGTGGTGGATGGTGGGTTTAAGATGGCGGTTGTGGTGGGGTGGTGGATGGTGGGTTTAAGATGGCGGTTGTGGTGGGGTGGTAGATGGTGGGTTTAAGATGGCGGTTGTGGTGGGGTGGTGCATGGTGGGTTTAAGATGGCGGTTGTGGTGGGGTGGTGGATGGTGGGTTTAAGATGGCGGATTGTAGAAAAACGTATAAAAGCAGGCGATTTTTAGGGGTGGGGTGTATTCATTGCACTACCCTGCGGAGCACTCTGACTGACCTGACCTGACCTGACCAGCCTGCCTGCCTGCCTGCCTGTCTGCCTGCCTGCTTGCCTAGCCGCTTGTATGAGACGAAAGCATGAGACGTGGAGAAGATTTTCCCTGGGACCCAGCAGCACCTCCGGTTGAAGTCTTGCCTGAAGACGAGCGTGTCAGGGACATTTATCGACGTCATTGGGCTACCATACGCCATTATTTTCACCGTGACCGTCGTCTATTGGACTTGTATAACTATCGACTGCAGGACCTCACGTATTTGTCTACCTATGCCGAGAACATTTTCACAGATCAGGTGACAGCGTTCAAGTTGAATATGACATTCGGGTACATTTTACGGCACAAGGAGGCGGACCAGGTGCGGTATTATTATCCCAGCAATAATACCTATGTGTTTGATCAGCCGTTCACGGTGACGGATGCGATTTCTCTGGAGCCACTCCTCGACCAACTGACTACGTTGGATCCATTGGAATGGGCCCGGTTGCAACGTCCCAATACCCAATGGCTTGTGGAAATGGTGACCAACGTCACATTTTTCGTCACGAAAATGAGACATCATCCTATCGGTGCTCCTGTACTACTACCCCCGTGGTTGCTTCGTCGAAAAGGCCTGTATGCATTAACAGTAGGGCAACATGGGCCCTACAAAGACCGGAAATGTCTGTTTCGGTGTTTGGCCGTGCATGTGGACGAGTGTGATCCCCGGTCTTGTGACAGAGTGGCCAATGACTATTGGGAACAGTATTTACAGCAGCAAGACTTGGATAAGCGGCACTTCCGTGGAGTTCCGTTCAAGAATTTGGATGACGTGGAAACACTGTTCAGCATCAATATCTTTGTATACCGATTACGATGCGAGGAGGAGGATACATTTGTGGCTGAACTGGTTCGTCGTTCAACAGAACGGTATGCTGCTACCATGAAAGTCAATGTGTTCGACGACAATGGCGTGAGTCATTTTTCGCTGATCTACAATATGAGCCAGTACGCTCAGTCTTTCAGTTGCGCCCAATGCCATCGGGTGTTTCACCGTTCCTTCAACTTACATCGCCACGAGAAAATCTGTGACAACAGTGTCAAGCGAGTATATCCCGGTGGTGTTTTTCATAATACGCCTACTATTTTCCAGGAACTGGCCGATGAGGGTGTGATCATACCGGAGGTGGATCGTTATTTTCCCTACCGGGCGTGTTACGATTTTGAGGCCCTGTTGGAGCCCATGGACATGTTTTCAGCGAAAACGCAGTGGACGCAGCGCCATATTCCTCTGAGTGTGAGTATTTCCAGCAACGTACCTGGCCATGACGCTGCACCGGTATGTTTCGTGTCCACGGGGGATTCCCATGAGTTGATCACCCGCATGATGGAGTATTTACAGGAAGTCAGTGCGGCTAGTACAGAACTATTGATGTCCAAGTTCCAGCACGTACTGGACCAGCTGGACGATCGGATTCCTATACCGGGTGTAGCGTTTAGTGACGATGAAGAGTCCGAGTCGGAGTCGGAGTCGGAGCCCGAGTCGCAGCCCCTGCAGTCGCAGGATGTGCCTTTACCGAAACCGTATGCGGAGAAATTGAAAGTGCGCTTCCTACAATATCTAGGCCAGTTACCGGTGCTAGGTTTCAATTCGGGACGCTATGATTTGAACATGGTGAAGGAATTTCTTTACCCCTACTTGGCCCAGTCGAATACCCTCAAGTCCGTCATCAAGAAGATCAATAATCATATGGCCCTCACTACCACATCACTGCATTTCCCGGATGTACGGAACTACTTAGCTCCTAATTGTAGCTATGATCAGTGGGTCAAGGCGTATAACTGTGCACAAACCAAAGGGAAGTTCCCTTACACGTATATATCAACGCTCGACCGTTTGCAGGAAACACAGTTGCCACCCCGGGATGCCTTCTTTGATGATTTGAAGCAAGTGGAATGTCCGGAAGACACGTACCGGGAACTACAGCAGGTATGGAACGATCAACATATGCACACCTTGCGAGATTTCCTGATATGGTATAATAACCTAGATGTGGTTCCTTTCCTGGAAGCGGCGGAGAAAATGGTTCAACTCTTTTGTCGCCAAATGCACATCGACATCTTCAAGGAGTGCTTGAGTTTACCGGGTCTGGCGCTTCGCCATCTTTTTCAAGAGTGTTCTACGTACTTCTCGCTGATACAGCAAAAAGATGCAGACATGCATGATTGTCTAAAGCACAACATTGTCGGCGGACCGAGTCTTATTTTTCACCGTTATCACGAGAAGCACGTCACTACTCTCCCCAGTGGAAAACCCTGTGCTAAGATCATCGGTTTCGATGCGAATGCGAAGCGTACCTGAGATACAACACATATCACGAATCGTTAGATTCTTGGTATGTGCTTTAGAATAGGTTAACCAGAAGACTATTCTGTGAAGTCATGTGACGCAGTCAGTATGTCGGCACCTCTTCCCACTTCCCTTATATGTGTTGTAATTGTACCTGTGGTCGCTGGCCCAACCTATGCCCAGTGGCCATTATACACGTTGGTTCGCGGAAGGTGGGCATTTTACACCGCAACGTACACCCTACAAGCATTTGGCTGATCAGTGGTTGGATTGGGAAGCCTATCGACGGGCAATTTATATACGACACCAGACCAACGCCACAGAGAAGCGGATAGGAGATCGTCGACTCCCCGTCGATGGGTTTGCCCTGGTGGGTAGGACACCGACCGTATTTCAATTTTACGGTTGCTATTGGCACGGCCACGAATGTCATTTCAGCGCTGGACGCTTCAACCAACGACGTGGAAAAACACCGGAAGAATTACGGAAAGAAGTGGTGGAGAACGGTGATTATGTGAAAGAGAGAAGATACCATCTGATTGAAATGTGGGAGTGTGAATTTCACACGATGTGCCAGGCCCTACCTCATTTACGACGTTTCCTAAAAGAGCGCGAGTAC
>JAVTVY010000631.1:0-35486 GCA_036873755.1 Hanleya hanleyi
AATGTCTTACGGAAGAACTTGATGCAAAAGGTCACATACCGTACAGACATGTATCACATGGGATTTCTCGACTCTCTATACTACAATCCCTCATCAGGACCTTATTGAGTTCAATAATAGTATCTGTGTTCAAGAAAACTGATCGTAGATATATTAATGTCGGAAGCCATAAAGCATTCTTTAGCTCGACTACATACAAGAGATATCATTCATGGGATGTTTCTTTGTTTATAGAGTTGCCTGAATTTCTCATTAAAAATATCTATGTGAAATTTGGCAACACAATATATCAGCAACATATAGGTATTCCAATGGGTACTAATTGTGCACCCCTGTTGGCCGACCTGTATCTGTTCTCTTATGAATATGACTATATGCAGGCGCTTTCAAAAACCGATCCATTCCAAAGCCCGTTCCTTCTCATTCACCAAACGCTATATAGACGATCTTCTCGCTGTGGATAATCGCTATATAAATGACGCAGTGAAGGATATATATCCACCTTCACTGGATTTGAAGGAAACTACAGAGCCCTACAGGCACATCTTATTTAGATCTCTATCTCTATAAAAATGAAGCGGGCATTCTCTCTCGTCGACTTTATGACAAAAGAGATGATTACAATTTCGACATCGTAAACTATCCCTTTCTGGATAGTAATATTCCAGTGGGACCTGCATATGGCGTATACATATCTCGCTTAGTAGCATTTGCTTCAGATCCTGTGTTAAATGTGATGATTTTTAATCAACGTCACAAAACATTGTTGCAGAAACTTATAAAACAGGGCTATTCCACCAAGCGCCTCCACTCAAAGTTTCTCAAATTTGGCGATACATATCGCATGCTGATAGCAAAATACGAACGTAGCGTGCAAGATCTATGGCGCTACGTTTCCGTAACTGTGTCTAATTCCGCTTAACCCGGGGCGTAGGGCCGCCCATGTACTTCAAGATCCTCATGGTGCTCATGTGAACAGTCACAATCAAAGCGTGACTGAGATACATCATTCTCTAGATAACGACTTTACAACGATTATTATGGATTAAGAATACTGATCAGCGATACGGATTTTATATTTTTGGAACATCATGATGTCTTGTCGGCATCATTGAAAACTGTTGACCGCTTCTCTCCTGCAGGAAACTAGCCAATGTTTATGTATACTATGATTGTCTTTTCTGAATTTGGTGCTAAAACTGTTATATGGATATGGAATAGGTCTTTGGATTATGGACGCGCATATTCTCTAATGGACGACGGCTGGATTATAAATGACGGACTAGACGCTTGTAATTGTAATATAATCGCCCAAAATTGTTTAAATACACACATTATTAACCTCATCTTTGTCAAGATAAACGAATAATAGTGTTTCTTCAGATTGGAATACTCGACATATTTTAAATAGTTGCAAGAATAGTTAACAAAAGGATACGTTGAGTATAGAAAATAGGACAGTAAAAGAAATAATGGTCCACATTCTCCTTGGGATGTCCGCAATTACACTGAGAAATGTCTGAAAGGAAATTGTCAAATAAATGTCTTTTGAGATTGATGCAACCGTTACGGAGGCGACACAATGACAGATTCTCTTTTCGAGGACAAAAGTACTGGTTTTAGGAGCATAATTAGTAACTTGCGTTTGAAAACAATAAGAGTGGGCAAATTCTGAACAGTTGCTGGGAAGGCGTTTTAATCGCGAACCGTGACTGGAAAGAAGGATCCCCTAAATAACTCAGTTCGACACATGTAAGGTGCAAACTAATTTGGGACATTATAAGGATTGTGAGTACAGGTTGTGGAAGGGAGATGAACATACAGGTCAGTGGGTGCCATTCCATTCACAATATCATATGACATTGTAAGTCTAAGGAATTGACCTCTCCTTGACAGTGTTTCAAAACCAGCTTCTCTAGAAAAAGACTCTACATTATCACGGGAAGTAATGCCAGTTATGGTTAGTAATGCATCATTTAGAATTCTAACTATATTGCAGAATCGATCGTAAGCATTAATACATTATTGCGAGACATTTTCGATTCAGAATATATTTCAGTCCTTTGAATACGGATAATTTTGATTTGTGCTGTATTTATGATACTTTCAACATTTGTGTACCAACTACCCTTGTTGTTGAACTTCAGTCCCAGATGCTTATGACTCAATGGGGGTTGGAGAGGCAAATTACCAAGGAAGATGGGAAAATCAGATGGGAAATGTCGCAGTGAGACTAGTAGATAAACTGATTGTTTTGCAGTGTTGAAAACAAGCCATGTTCTCACTGTAAATAACCGCTATATAAATGACGCAGTGAAGGTTATATATCCACCTTCACTGGATCAGAAGGAAACTACAGATAGCCCTACTGGCTCATCATATTTTAGACGGATATGAAGTGGCTTCTCTCTCGTAGACTTTATGACAAAATATATGATTACAATTTCGACATCGTAAACTATCCCTTTCTGCAAAGTAATATTCTAGTGGGACCTGCATATGGCATATACATATCTTGCCTATTAGCATTTGCTAGAACCTGTGTTAATGTGACGATTTTAATCAACGTCACATACCATTTTTGCAGAAACTTATAAAACAGGGATACCACCTAGCGCCTCCACTCAAATTAAAGTTTCTCAAATTTGGAGATACATGTCGCATGCCGATAGCAAAATAAGAGCGTAGCGGGCAAGATCTCTTGTGTTACGTTTCGTAACTTGTGTCTAATTCCGCTTAACCCGGGCTTGGGGCCGTATGAACCCATGTATTTCAAGATCCTTATGGCGCTCATATGAACAGGCACAATCAATTCTCTAGATGACGACTTTACAAAGAATATCATATGGATTAAGAATACTTATCAACGATACGGATTTGATGTTTTTAGAACATCATAATGTCTTGCCGGCATCATTGAAAACTGTTGACCGCTTCTCTCTTGCAGGAAATTAGTCTATGTTTATGTATGCTATGATTGTCTTTTTGAATTTGGTGCTTATGCTGTTATACTGAATATGGAAAAGGTCTTTGGATTATGGACGCGGATTTTCTTTAATGGACGACGGTAGAATTATGAATGACGGACCAGACGCTTGAAATGGGTGTTATCTGAGATAGCAAGTTGTCAGAAATAACATAGAGACATGTGTCTTGAACAAACAGTCAGATACTACTCAAAATATTTCCATGTAATGTATGGATGAATAACAGGAAAAAGAGGGGAAGAAGAACGAAGCCTTGCGGCACACCTGCGTAGAGACGTAGTATAGTAGATTCCTTATCTTGTATTACGACACGCTGACAACGGTTGATAAAATAGCTTTCGGACCATTTTTAGTAAGCTAAACGCCAAAATGCTGGAGTTTCAGAAGCAGACCAAGGTGCCACACTCTGTCAAAGCCGTTGAGTTCTCGAAAAGTAGAAAAATGTGGCTAAGAAATCAACATTTCACAGCGTGATACATTTAAACGGGGCTATGGTAAATATTGAGAATAGTTTGCTAATCCTATCAAACTGAATATCCAGTCACCCCGACTTATTCTTGTTCTTCTATCGCCGTAACAATGTCAAAATAGATATGGGAAATTGTGTTACAGTTCCGTGGGATGGAAGAAAGCCCGGCTGATAAGGTATTGTATCATGCCTAATGAAATTAAAAAGGTTCCCGAAAACGCCTCTTTCCATGACTTGCTTGGACAGTGCAGCAAAGATATTGGTCGGTGTTTAGAGAATAGATAGGGCTCCCTCTTAAATAAAGGAGTTCGGTTGACTACCTTCCAAAACGCAAGGATTAGAGCGAGCATACACTTTACTTCAAAGGGACATTTTGTCTGGTCCGATAGACTTTGTGGTGTTCAAGTTGTAAAGCGTATCGAACGCGTCAGCGTTAGTTAAAATGAAGCCATCTAGGTTGTTTCCGATGTCTAGAGGCAGAGGGGGTAACTATGAATTCGACTCTTCAATATTTGTTATATTCATGAAAATTGTGTTTAAGATCTTAGCCTTCTCGTTACTGTCATGGACGAAAGACCTGTTAGTTCTTTTTAGGCGCGGAATGTCATTAAAATTGGAGTTACTGTCTTTGAGGAAATATTTACTTAATTTCCACCAGTATCTTGAGCCAACCCGACCTGTCTCAAACTTTTCAGTCGTTTTATTTCTGAATTCGTTTTTTGCAGAAAGAACAGGTAGATTAAAGTAAATCCTCTGACGTTTAAAACACAGAACATCGTTCTCTCGGTGAGTTTTCCTTAATTTCTTCATATTAACAGTTTATCATGAATTTATCATGGATATATTTACATATCTGTTGAGAATGGATATTGAGGCTGCTTTGTTAATTAATGTTTGAAGTAATACACTGACACCATATATTCACGTCATATTCGTCCGTCAAATTGTCCCAATTGGCATTGTTTAAATTTATCCGAAATTCGTCCCATTTCGCTTTATCGGGATTCCAAAATATTCGTTTGCATGAATCTCGTTTAGGGATACGTGATTTTGGAGCAAAATACTGGAGCATGGAAGCTACAAAATAGAACCAGGACCCCGCTGTCCGGGACACGAGTGAGCATATTCAATATAATAGGACCAAGAAGAGAGTTGGAGACTTGCCAATTTGCTCCAGTTATTAAAGCCGAGAGAGTTTATATCATGCAGGTGATATATAGAATTATTAAAGAGAGCACCGTTCAGATCGCTTAGAATGTTTTATTAGGGTTGAAATCGTGGGCATGTTGGATATTATCAGACAACAGTCGCCATTTAACGACCGGGGTATTTGGGAGACGATAGCATTTTATGGGAGCATTTCAAAATTTGGACCGTTGTATTTGCATGTCCACGTGAGAAACAGACCAAATACGCGGTCCAACTCTCTCAGCGTTAGACCGGCCCCACGTCCATAAACGACCGGTCCGTATGGACGTGATATCGGTCCTTTCTGGACGTGGGAATTATTGGATTAGGGACCCTTCTAAACGAAGAGAGAGCTGTACCGAGTCGCGTCGGGAGAATTACCCGACTATCATCTGATATACTGTCGTGATCAGAACAAACATACATGAATAGGAAAACTCTTAAAAATAAACATATCATTGATTACACATACACAGCAAACATTTTTTTGAAATGATACCTGGATCGGAATTCTCGCACTAAAATGAATTAACTGGTATGAATAAAGTGAGGCTGCATGAGTCGCGGATCTCATGTTTACAAAAACTGTCATAATTCATAAGTTCACCATTCTCATTTAAGAGGTCGTATACATATAGTACACCTTTTCCAGCCTACGATCGGCAGGAGATCGGCCTTCCACCAATTTTGAAGCTAGGGTTGTACCATATGAATTAACTTAACAAATTCCTTCCAGTCGGTAAAATCTTCACTCCAAAACGCATTTTTATTATTTGGCAAATTCAGATCAATATAGTAAGTACCATACCTAAAAACTCCATCAATAATCTCGTTCACGTCTAAACTAAGCAAAGTTGACCATCCAGTTTTACGCCCACATAATATCCGTCCCATCCAGGTTAGGTTTAAACCTGATTAAGGAGATGAAATTTATCATACGGAGCCCCCGTCACAACAATCCTGAATAATGATATTTTTTATTCTATCCGGACCCCCATTCCATATAAATTTTAATAGCTTATTTTAAGCGTTTCAAAACTTCCTGGTTTGGCGATGGAATGTTAGATAATAGATGAGTGATTTTTGACATTGCAAGTTGTTTTACTACAACTATTCTGCCGCTAACAGTCAACTACCTTCTTTTCCAATTTTGTTTAACAAATATTCTATTTCTCTCAATTTTGGCTCAAAATTTTCTTTTACTATTTCTGTCAAGTCTGTATTAAATTTAATGCCGAGTAAAGTAGCTGAGGTAGTCCTGTTGAAGTCAAATTCTGGACAAATGTTTTCACTGCATCCCCGTTTGGCACCTATCCAGTGAGAGTATTAGTCTTATCAATATTATTTTAAGACCAGATATTCTGGAAATCCATTCTAACAGAGCCAGGCAGGATCTGAGTGGGCGTTTCGAGCCATCTAATATAACAGTCGAATCATCAGCATACTGAGAGAATTTAAGTTTTATATCACCTACACATATTCCTTTCACCTCTTGCTCTGCACGCAACATAATTCCAAAAACCTCGAGACATAATAAAAACAGATATGGTGATGAAGGGTCTCCTTGGCGACATCCTCTTCCTGAGGAATATGACTGTTTACCATTACGCTAGAAAAGATATTGTTATATAAGGTTTTCACCCAGTTTTGATTTGATGGATCTAAATGATAAAGCTTCAATACTTTATTTTAAAAAGACCACGAAATCGAGTCGAAAGCCTTTTTCCAAATTGATGGGCAAAATCATACCTGGATTATCATAATTCTCAGTTTTACTCGGTTTATCGAAAATTAACCTGATATTTTCTCCTATATATCTCCCCGACATGAAACTATTTTCATCTTCATTGATTAGGCTATCAATTACACGTTTCATTCTTTCTGCTATACACAGTCAGGCCAATTTATGAGAGGAATTCAATAATGTAATCGATCTTCAGTTTTATAAGGAGCTCTCGAGATTTTCCTTGTTTTGGGAGCATTGTATTTATTTCCCTTTTGGGGTTATGGACATTTTTGTTTTCCTATATCCCTCGTTAACTGATCTTCAACCAAAATCTATCAATATCAATTAAAAAAAATAATAATAATAATCTAAAATTCAATAGAAAAAACAATCAGAGCCTGGGCTCTTCTTATCTTTCATTTGTTTTCAAAGCCGCTAATTCTTCTTGGTAACTGATTTACCCCTCTAATTATTCAGCCGCAATATCTGTAAGATGGGTGAATTAAAATTTTGTTTCAAAGTTTTCGATATCGAAAGTTTCCAAATTTATGTCTCTAGATTCATACAGGTTTTCATAAAACGTATTTATTACGGACTGGATCAATTTAGGATCGTCAATAGCGTTTCCCCATCCTTTTTTTTTTATATTTATATTCACATAGTTGTTTTTCTAAAGCACGAAAATATTTGCTGAGATACTAAGGCTACGCCCGAGATTCCTTCGTATTCTCGGGTCTGAATGTTGTAGAGACATATGGTTGCTTTTTAGTCGTCAATTTTTCTCGCCTCTTGCATATCGCTTCAATTTATTACCTGTATATGGTAGGTTTCTGGTGGTGGACTGTTAGTCTCTGAGGCCCGCTCCCTGTACATGTCATTCGACAAATATATGTAGGTTTATTGTTTCGGTGGGAAATTTAAGCCGTACGACGTCGGATTTTACAGGTTAGTTTCCTAGGTATTCTTGCATTTACCAGGTTTCCCCAAGTTAAGGCGTTTACTCCATCAGACGTCCATAATGGTCCTCCTTTACCATTAGATGAGTTGTTTGAGGTGATCTGTCATCACCGCTCCCGGAGATATAATTCCGCTTAAGCCGGTGCTAGGGGCCGCGAGGATACTTCATAGTCGCCACATGAACATCTGCAATAAAAACGCGGCTGAGATACTAAGGCTACGTCCGAGATATTCTTTCCCGTAGAGCCATATGGTTGCTTTTTAGTCGCCAGACATCGTCAATTTTTCTCACCTCTTCCATATCTCCAATTTTCTCCATGCTCAATCCATTTTTCTCCAGCTTTAATCAAGTCTCCATCCATTTTTTCCTTCTTTAACATTTCTAAATTATTGCGATTTTCATCCAAGAGTTCACGTAGTATATTACCACCCCCCCCCCCCCACCCCCCTTCATCTACGAACTGTTCCAAAATTGAAATTTTATTTTCTGGCTCTTTCTCTTGTTCTAGTTTGTCTCGTTTTTACTAGGCAGCATAAGGCCCCCCCCCCCCCCGGTTCCGACGCCACTGGTCAGCTCGTAAATACAGTATAGTTCAACTGAAAAAGGACGAATTTTACTCAGCTTGATCAGCACCTTCGTGTGCAGAGTAAGTGACTAGTATTTAAGCACTTGAGGAAGAGCAATAGTTTAGCTGAATAAACAATTTGACGCCTTACATAGAGGCTTACACGAAAGACACGGCAGCACAGGGGTCAATAGACGTACGTAAGACAGAGAAATCGACAATTGACGCCTCATTAGACGTACATGTTATGTAGAAGGAAAGAAAAACCTAGTATATCTCGGTCAAAATATTCACGCGTTATAAGACTTAGACGAAAGATACGACAGCACAGTGGTCAATGTTACGTAAGACAGAGAAAATGAACTGAAGTTAACTCCGAGTTTGTAGAGATTTATCTTGGACATTTGGCGATAAAATCTACGATCTCGAGTTTCTCTACATTAGGCGAGAAAACCTGGATTGGATGTATCTGACGACTATTCTTGTAAGGTGAAACTCGACTACTGACCCTGATTTATGGGCCTTTTATCCACATGAGCCAGCAAAAATCCCGATCCACTTGGTAATATGATTACATATTGAAGTGAAATTGTGGAGATATATTCACGAAGTGACGAAGTTAGCATTTTATAACAACCTGTATTCTCGAGATTTTCGATCAGACAACCATGGCATCGATAACTTATAACAATTCCAACAGTAAGTTTCCCGCACTTTCTCTCAAAACTTTACCCACTTTTTAGACCAATATGCTTATAGTTCCATGGCGCGGATTTGTCGCCCTTTCTACAGGCAGCTGCAACATCCAGCAGTGAGGCATCGTATTAAAAATGTGTAGACTGAAACACACACGACGTCAGCATAGGGTGACAGCTTTTGGGTCCTGTGGGTTTGGAAACATTTAGTCCCTGTATTAGTTGCATTCTCAAGGGATTTCTTCCCTTGGCAGGTGCGACATTCAGATAATTCGCTGTCCTTGAAAACTCATTCAACAAATCTGCTTTATCTGTGCCAGTGTTTACGGCATCACCATTAGGCGTTATTAATTTACCATCACTACAAAATAGCTCCGTTTGCTGACTTGCATATAGCCAGAATATATTGTATTGTGTTCATGGAAGTTAAGTTGAACGGACTTGTCAATGTAAGCATATCGGGTTGTATCACTGTACCACCTCAGAAAATGTGAAAAAAACCAAACGATCTGCTAGAATTGATATACTGGTAACGGACAGGGGTATGGGGAGGACAACCAGTAAGGATGGTTTTCTAATTGACGACGCTGTTATTGGGAGAGACAGGGGTATGGGGAAGACAACCAGTAAGGATGGTTTTCTAATTGACGACGCTGTTATTGGGAGAGACAGGTGTATGGGGAAGACCACCAGTAAGGATGGTTTTCTAATTGACGACGCTGTTATTTGGATAGACAGGGGTATGGGGAAGACAACCAGTAAGGATGGTTTTCTAATTGACGACGCTGTTATTGGGAGAGACAGAGATATGGGGAAGACAACGAGTAAGGATGGTTTTCTGATTGACGACGCTGTTATTGGGAGAGACAGGGGTATGGGGAAGACAACCGGTGAGGATGTTTTTTTAGTTGACGACGCTGTTATTGGGATAGACAGGGGTATGGGGAGGACAACCAGTAAGGATGGTTTTCTGATTGATGACGCTGTTATTGGGAGAGACAGGGGTATGGGGAAGACAACGAGTACGCATGGTTTTCTAATTGACGACGCTGTTATTGGGAGAGACAGGGGTATGGGGAAGACAACCAGTGAGGATGTGTTTTTAGTTGACGACGCTGTTATTGGGATAGACAGGGGTATGGGGAGGACAACCAGTAAGGATGGTTTTCTGATTGATGACGCTGTTATTGGGAGAGACAGGGGTATGGGGAAGACAACGAGTAAGGATGGTTTCTGATTGACTTACGCTGTTATTGGAGAAAGACAGGGGCAAGTGGAAGACAACTGGTGAGGATGTTTTTTAGCGGACGACGCTGTTATTGGGATAGACAGGGTATGGGGAGGACAACCAGTAAGGATAGTTTCTTCGATTGATGACGTATTATTGGGAGACAGGGGTATGGGGAAGACAACGAGTACGCATGGTTTTCTAATTGACGACGCTGTTAGCTGGGAGAGACAGGGGTAAGGAAGACAACCAGTGAGGATGTTTTTAGTTGACGACGCTGTTATTGGATAGACAGGGGTATGGGGAGGACAACCAGTATGATGGTTTTCTGATTGATGACGCTGTTATTGGGAGAGACAGGGGTATGGGGAAGACAACCAGTAAGGATGGTTTTCTAATTGACGACGCTGTTATTGGGAGAGACAGGGGTATGGGGAAGACAACGAGTAAGGATGGTTTTCTGATTGACGACGCTGTTATTGGGAGAGACAGGGGTATGGGGAAGACAACCAGTGAGGATGTTTTTTTAGTTGACGACGCTGTTATTGGGATAGACAGGGGTATGGGGAGGACAACCAGTAAGGATGGTTTTCTGATTGATGACGCTGTTATTGGGAGAGACAGGGGTATGGGGAAGACAACCAATGAGGATGTTTTTTTAGTTGACGACGCTGTTATTGGGATAGACAGGGGTATGGGGAGGACAACCAGTAAGGATGGTTTTCTGATTGATGACGCTGTTATTGGGAGAGGCAGGGGTATGGGGAAGACAACCAATGAGGATGTTTTTTAGTTGACGACGCTGTTATTGGGAGAGACAGGGGTATGGGGAGGACAACCAGTAAGGATGGTTTTCTGATTGATGAAGCTGTTATTGGGAGAGACAGGGGTATGGGAAGACAACGAGTACGGATGGTCTTCTGATTGACGACGCTGTTAATGGGAGAGACAGGGGTATGGGGAAGACAACCAGTAAGGATGGTTTTCTGATTGACGACGCTTGTTATTGGGAGAGACAGGTGTATGGGTGTATGGGGAGGACAACCAGTAAGGATGGTTTTCTAATTGACGACGCTGTTATTGGGAGAGACAGGGGTATTGGGAAGACAACCAGTAAGGATGGTTTTCTGATTGACGACGCTGTTATTGGGAGAGACAGGTGTATGGGGAAGACAACCAGTAACGCTGTTATTGGGAGAGACAGGGGTATTGGGAAGACAACCAGTAAGGATCGTTTTCTGATTGACGACGCTGTTATTAGGAGAAACAAGGGTATGGGGAAGACAACCAGTAACGCTGTTATTGGGAGAGACAGGTGTATGGGTGTATGGGGAGGACAACCAGTAAGGATGGTTTTCTAATTGACGACGCTGTTATTGGGAGAGACAGGTGTATGGGGAAGACAACAAGTAAGGGTGGCTTTCTAATTGACGACGCTGTTATTGGGAGAGACAGGTGTATGGGGAAGACAACAAGTAAGGGTGGCTTTCTAATTGATGACGCTATTATTGGGAGAGACAGGGGTATTGGGAAGACAACCAGTAAGGATGGTTTTCTGATTGACGACGCTGTTATTGGGAAAGACAGGTGTATGGGGAAGACAACAAGTAAGGGTGGTTTTCTAATTGACGACGCTGTTATTGGGAGAGACAGGTATATGGGGAAGACAACCAGTAAGGATGGTTTTCTGATTGACGACGATGTAGCATTTCATCCTATGTTAGTCACCTATTCAGATTCGATTCATATTCAGATACAATTCGATACATTCGCACACGGCCACATATTCACGCACGAATTGGCTTATGAATCGACTCTGAACCCGTTACCAACTTTACCGACATTTACGATTTCTGTGTACACGATTTTAATTTTCTTATAGACACCAAGCAATAAACTGCAATAAACAAAAACGAACTCGTCATCAAAATATGGAATATATAGTAGGGCAATGCAGATGTGGTAAAAACTAAAAGACGCAGAGAAGAAAAGAGTGGATTACATTAGAGAATTCGATCTGACAAATGTGGAACTCATCCTTGAAGAATTAGATACGCCGGTAGAATAGATTGTACAGAATTCAGTATTAAGCCATCGTCCATAAAACAATTTCAGCATCAATGATCGGAATACCTATTTCGTATGACAGCAACAATTCCAAATCTTTATGAAATAAAAATAATAAAAACACAAGATGGTTTCCCACAACAGAGAAGCGGTCAGCGGTTTTCAATGATGCCAGAAAGACATGATAATGTTACATACAATCCTTATCATTGACCATTATTCTTTATCCAACTGCTGTGGACCCAATAACAGAACACGTCAATGGAGTTGATCGACACTTGTTCTACCCGAGATAAGATTGATAGTGAGTTGAGTGTCGATACGATTGCGTAATGTAAATAATGTTTTCGTCAGCACCACAGAAAAGGTATTCGGCTTTAAACAAGGCGCAAAGGGACGTGGCCCATACGACAAACAAACCTTGGTTCTGAAACGAATCTAAAGAAAAAAGGAAAAAGTTCATGGAAGCCAAAAAATCGATCGTAGATTCAGAGGTGGGGGTGGGGGATTTGGCTTAATGTCACAGTCAAGGTTGTTTCACTCATATGGTGACAGTCTGTTTGGTTGGTGGAGGAAGCCGGAGTACCCGGAGATAACCACCGCCCGTCGGCAAGTAACTGACAAACTTCCACACAAGGACCAGCCGGGCTCGAACTCGTGCTTGTTCAGCGGTGTGAGGCTAGAGGTCAACAGCGCAGATTCACAAAGGTATAAAGAAGGGAAACATTGACATGTGCTACTAGGAACTACAAAAATCTGTAAAGAAATATTATAATGAGTATAAAATAAAAAATGTAGAAACATTAAGACAAATGAGTGATAACGACCCCAAACACTTCTGAAATATTATAAACGGGTTCAGAAAATGACAAAAATAGCATCGATGCTACAGTTTTATTGAATGGTTTAAGGACCTGAATGACGAAGGCGCAAAAGAGCCTGTATCTGATGAATTGCTGTCTGAAGTTTTTATTGCATAATTTGGAAATCTGAATAACACAGAAGCAGAGTCATTGCTAGATGAAGCTCAAAGTCTACACAATGATAAGACAAATGAAGTATAATATCAGTATGAATAGATATCAGAAGCCATTAAAGAACCTCATACCACAAATCGTTAAATTATACCTAGTTAATTGGTATGATCACACATATACATATATAAATAAGAGGTGTGCCAGTGATTCAGATAATTACAGAGTGATAACTATACTAAGTCGTTTTGGCAAATTGTTCAATGCAGTCATTAACAAGAGATTAAGTGGTTTTGCAGGGATGAGTGGTTTACTGACAGAAGCGAAACGGTTTCGATCATGATACTTAAAAAAATGACAATATATTTGTAATCATCACACTTATTGATATATTCCATAGTTCTGGGAAAGAAATATTTTGCACATTTGTGGATTTTATAAAGCCTTCGACACTGTGGAGAACTTCGAGCTATTGAAAAATAACATAAATGAAAATTGTTTAAATTGTTTAAAATCAAAAATATGTATGACGGTATTCAGTCATTTGTTATCACCGAGGATCAACAGGGAGAATTGTTTGTAATATTGGTATACGCCAAGGCGAATATCTATCCCCATTACTGTTTGCACAGGTGCTACTAGTTGAATCAGCTGAAAAACAAAAGAGCCTAGATGCATTTTCTATTTGGGAGTCAGACGTCAATATCTGCAAAACAATGTCTATGAGCTTCTCAAACAGGAACCAAGAAAAACTAATATTAGCTTAATTGCTAAATTTTAGAAACGGTAAACCAATTTTGCTATATGGTATTACTTTTACAAACACTCGGATTTTCTCCAGGACAAAACGAAAAATAGCTGGTCAAGCCTCTAAAGCCGTGTTTTGTCTTAGGAAGAAAATTGAGAGTATGTCTCTACCAATCGATTGTAAGTTTGAGTTATTTCAAAAGGTTGTCGAACCAGTATTCTTATACGGCTGTGAAGTTCGGGGACTCGGAAATCTGAACGATGTAGATAAAGTGCAAGGACAGCTGGCCAAGAGTATTTTAGATATAAAAGGGTTCACCCCGAACTTGGTTTATGATAACCTACGGATGTATCATGTGAGTTTAAAAGTGAAAATTCAAAAGATATCATATTGGTTGTAGCTGACCGAAGGAACGAGCACAAAGTTCTGTACTTTGTTGCATAGAGTAACAAGGACATCATTCGAAAATCAAAGCCCCTGTCTAATCGAAATAAGAAAGGTCTTACTACGGCTATCCCAAGAGCGAGTTGAAAGAAAAGAATACTCCAAAGACGTTTACAAGATCAATTTATTCATCATTGGGAAGGCGAGCGATATGGCCAATTCATCCAATTATGGTAAAATATACAGTGTTTATATATACTATGATTGTCCTTTTGAATTTGATGCTAATACTGTTATATGGAATATGGAATAGGTCTTTGGATTATGGACGCGGATATTCTTCAATGGACGACGGTTGAATTATGAATGACGGACTGGACGCTTGAAATTTATAAAACAAAAGTGAATTTCAATTTTACATGAAAACTCGAGCAAATACTAACAAAATTTAGAACCACAAACCATCTGTTCCGGATTGAAACTAAACCGAAAATTCAGCAAAAGAAAGGTACCGGTATTGTTGTATGTGGAGAGAACAGTTTCATTCTTAAGTTGTGTAAATATATCTATATATGAAAACAAGCAGCCAGAGGATGCTAGGTCCCCCGCCAAAATGGCAGCAATATTTATAAGCGCTGTCGGTTTCAGAAGATATTCATGAGGATGGCAACAGCTACTTCACAGGCGTAAGAAGCAGAGGGGTCTTTCCACCTTCCCAGGCTTTGAGATCAACTCCGAATGGCTGACTGAATGTTGATTGCTACTGTAATATATTTTCTTTACCATGTAGCATGAAAATTATGTAACCGAAATGCAACCCCAAGAGACAATTCATGGCATATTATCTGCAAACTAAATTTGACAAGAATATGAAGGCATCCTCAACCTATTGCCCAGAAAACAAATTTAGACTTTGCCACAAGGAGTCACCACCTGTAGGTGCAAGCAGGCAAAACACAATCCCAAATGACATCTCATGTCATGGTATCGGCATTGGAACTTTGAGACTCTGAAGAGGGGTCCTCAAGTTATTGCCAGTACTAGATGCCCACCGGTGTTCATGTTATTTGGGGCGGGTCACAAAATTTGAGAATAATCTGATGAGCAGTTGCCAAATTATTGCCCGAAAACAAATTTTTTCACCAGGAGACGCCACCTGTAGGCAGAAGTGGGAAAAATACAATCCCAAGGAACATGGTATCGTGGGACATCTGCATACCAAATTTGAGAAGAATCCGATGAGGGTCCTCAAGTTATTGCCCAGAAACCAAATTTAGATTTTGACACCAGGTGACGCCACCTCTAGGCGCAAGTCAGTGAAATGCATTATCAAGCGACATCTTATGTCACGGCACATTCATACAAAATTTGAGAAGAATCCGATGGTCAGTTCTCAAGTTATTACCCGGAAACGAATTTGTGATGTTGCCACCAGGTGGCGCCACCTGTGAGTACAAGTGAGCGAAAGGCAATCCCAAGCAACAACTCCTGGCATGGTAAATGCATGCCAAATTTGAGAAGAATCCGATGAGCGGCAACGTTTCTCATGTTACCCAGAAAGGTACATATGTAGGATATTTCAAAGAAATTCGACCAAGTGTTTCTAAGTTATCACTTACAGCATGGAATGAACTCTAGTGGCGCCACCTCCGGGTGGATTTTGCTGAAACGCATCACCAACGGTGTTTTGTCGCAGGGAATGCATTTACCAAATTTGGAAGAAATCCGACAAATTGTTCGAAAGTTATCGCTCGCGAAGGATTTGAACAAACATGAACGGACATACATTAAAGATTGGAACAAGACCCAGTGGCGCCACCTACAGGTGGATCTTGCTGAAACGTAATACCAACAGACGTCTTGTCGCAAAGAATGCAGATGCCAAATTTCGGAGGAATCCGACAAAGCATTTAGGAGTTATCGCTTATGGAGCATTTGCACGAACATCCACGGACATGCACTAAAGATTGGAACAAGACCCAGTGGCGCCACCTACAGGCGGATCTTGCTGAAACGTAATACCAACAGACGTCTTGTCGCAAAGAATGCAGATGCCAAATTTCGGAGGAATCCGACAAAGCATTTAGGAGTTATCGGTTACGAAGTATTTGCACGGACATACACCAAAGATTGAACAAGACCCCAGTGGCGCCACCTACAGGCGGATCTTGCTGAAATGTAATACCAAGAGACGTCGTGTCGCAAAGAATGCAGATGCCAAATTTCGGAGGAATCCGACAAAGCATTTAGAAGTTATTGTTTACGAAGTATTTGCACGGACATGTCCGTGCATGCACGGACACATAGAAGCAAGACCCCAGTGGCGCCACCTACAGGCGGATCTTGCTGAAACGTAATACCAAGAGACGTCCTGTCGCAAAGAATGCAGATGCCAAATTTCGGAGGAATCCGACAAAGCATTTAGAAGTTATTGCTTACGAAGTATTTGCACGGACATGTCCGTGCATGCACGGACACATAGAAGCAAGAACCATTTTAAAGTCCCCGGCCGCGTTGCGGCGGGGGACAATTACAATGTTACGTAATTTCACAATGTAAGTTCAAGTGCCCTCGAAAACCTCCCTTTTCTAGCCTGAGTGTTAACAGTTTCACCTTGCAACATGTAAAACTCTGTGAGGTGGCCTGTCAACGAGTGTTAACATATTCAGAACTCGGGATCGAACAGAAACTGACAAGAGGGCGTTTCGTTGATTGTTGACATTTTCAGTGACCCCTTCATTCATCGATTTCAAATTTTCAAAACGGCCTGGTGAAAGGCATATCCAGCCTGGTGAAAGGTATGACACTGAACTCCTCTGATATTGTTCAATCATATTTTATTACCAGGAAACCACAACCATATAATTATTTCATTGAAATAAGGCGTAAAAAAAAAGACCTGTGTTTCCGGTAACCCGACCGACCCTAGATTTTTCTGCTGACCCTATTTTATTCTGACGGGCAATTCTCGCAATCGGCCAAAAAAGATGGGTAGATAGGAAATTGAGACGGCCAAGTTACACTATATCCAATAATAAAGGTGGGCAATATCGGCTTGGATAGCCTTTTGTTCGACGTAGGCTTACATGTTTTTTTCCATTCTGAGAATCCACGAAATCGGACTCCGTTACCCCACAGTGCGATTACTGCTGGCGCGAGGGTTCCCGATTCTCCAGCGAACTCTCCCATGTCAACAACAACATAATACAACAAGCAGCCAGAGGATGCTAGGTCCCCCGCCAAAATGGCAGCAATATTTATAAGCGCTGTCGGTTTCAGAAGATATTCATGAGGATGGCAACAGCTACTTCACAGGCGTAAGAAGCAGAGGGGTCTTTCCACCTTCCCAGGTTTTGAGATCAACTCTGAATGGCTGACTGAATGTTGATTGCTACTGTAATATATTTTCTTTGCCATGTAGCATGAAATTATGTAACCGAAATGCAACCCCAAGAGACAACTCATGGCATATTATCTGCAAACTAAATTTGACAAGAATATGAAGGCATCCTCAACCTATTGCCCAGAAACCAAATTTAGACTTTGCCACAAGGAGTCACCACCTGTACATGTAGGTGCAAGCAGGTAAAACACAATCCCAAATGACATCTCATGTCATGGTATCGGCATATGAACTTTGAGACTCTGAAGAGGGGTCCTCAAGTTATTGCCGGTACTAGATGCCCACCGGTGTTCATGTTATTTGGGGCGGGTCATATATGAATACAAAATTTGAGAATAATCTGATGAGCAGTTGCCAAATTATTGCCCGGAAACAAATTTTTCCACCAGGAGACGCCACCTGTAGGCAGAAGCGGGAAAAATACAATCCCAAGGAACATGGTATCGTGGGGACATCTGCATACCAAATTTGAGAAGAATCCGATGAGGGTCCCCAAGTTATTGCCCAGAAACCAAATTTAGATTTTGACACCAGGTGACGCCACCTCTAGGCGCAAGTCAGTGAAATGCATTATCAAGCGACATCTTATGTCACGGTACATTCATACAAAATTTGAGAAGAATCCGATGGTCAGTTCTCAAGTTATTACCCGGAAACGAATTTGTGATGTTGCCACCAGGTGGCGCCACCTGTGAGTGCAAGTGAGCGAAAGGCAATCCCAAGCAACAGCTCCTGGCATGGTAAATGCATGCCAAATTTGAGAAGAATCCGATGAGCCGCAACGTTTCTCATGTTACCCAGAAAGGTACATATGTAGGATATTTCAAAGAAATTCGACCAAGTGTTTCTAAGTTATCACTTGCAGCATGGAATAATGGAATGAACTCTAGTGGCGCCACCTCCGGGTGGATTTTGCTGAAACGCATCACCAACGGTGTTTTGTCGCAGGGAATGCATTTACCAAATTTCGAAGAAATCCGACAAATTGTTCGAAAGTTATCGCTCGCGAAGGATTTGAACAAACATGAACGGACATACATTAAAGATTGGAACAAGACCCAGTGGCGCCACCTACAGGCGGATCTTGCTGAAACGTAATACCAGCGACGTCTTGTCGCAAAGAATGCAGATGCCAAATTTCAGAGGAATCCGACAAAGCATTTAGGAGTTATCGCTTACGCAGTATTTGCACGGACATGCACTAAATATTGGAACAAGACCCAGTGGCGCCACCTACAGGCGGATCTTGCTGAAACGTAATACCAACAGACGTCTTGTCGCAAAGAATGCAGATGCCAAATTTTGGAGGAATCTGACAAAGCATTTAGGAGTTATCGCTTATGAAGCATTTGCACGAACATCCACGGACATGCACTAAAGATTGGAACAAGACCCAGTGGCGCCACCTACAGGCGGATCTTGCTGAAACGTAATACCAAGAGACGTCTTGTCGCAAAGAATGCAGATGCCAAATGTCGGAGGAATCCGACAAAGCATTTAGAAGTTATTGCTTACGAAGTATTTGCACGGACATGTCCGTGCATGCACGGACACATAGAAGCAAGACCCCAGTGGCGCCACCTACAGGCGGATCTTGCTGAAACGTAACACCAAGAGACGTCTTGTCGCAAAGAATGCAGATGCCAAATTTCGGAGGAATCCGACAAAGCATTTAGAAGTTATTGCTTACGAAGTATTTGCACGGACATGTCCGGACACATAGAAGCAAGACCCCAGTGGCGCCACCTACAGGCGGATCTTGCTGAGACGTCTTGTCGCAAAGAATGCAGATGCCAAATTTCGGAGGAATCCGACAAAGCATTTAGAAGTTATTGCTTACGAAGTATTTGCACGGACATGTCCGCGCATGCACGGACACATAGAAGCAAGAACCATTTTAAAGTCCCCTGGCCGCGTTGCGGCGTATAACGCTTACAATGTTACGTACTTCACAATGTAAGTTCAAGTGCCCTCGAAAACCTCCCTCTTCTAGCCTGAGTGTTAACAGTTTCACCTTGCATCATGTAAAACTCTGTGAGGTGGCCTGTCAACGAGTGTTAACATATTCAGAACTCTGGATCGAACAGAAACTGACAAGAGGGCGTTTCGTTGATTGTTGACATTTTCAGTGACCCCTTCATTCATCGATTTCAAATTTTCAAAACGGCCTGGTGAAAGGCATATCCAGCCTGGTGAAAGGTATGACACTGAACTCCTCTGATATTGTTCAATCATATTTTATTACCAGGAAACCACAACCATATAATTATTTCATTGAAATAAGGCGTAAAAAAAAAAGACCTGTGTTTCCGGTAACCCGACCGACCCTAGATTTTTCTGCTGACCCTATTTTATTCTGACGGGCAATTCTCGCAATCGGCCAAAAAAGATGGGTAGATAGGAAATTGAGACGGCCAAGTTACACTATATCCAATAATAAAGGTGGGCAATATCGGCTTGGATAGCCTTTTGTTCGACGTAGGCTTACATGTTTTTTTCCATTCTGAGAATCCACGAAATCGGACTCCGTTACCCCACAGTGCGATTACTGCTGGCGCGAGGGTTCCCGATTCTCCAGCGAACTCTCCCATGTCAACAACAACATAATACAACAAGCAGCCAGAGGATGCTAGGTCCCCCGCCAAAATGGCAGCAATATTTATAAGCGCTGTCGGTTTCAGAAGATATTCATGAGGATGGCAACAGCTACTTCACAGGCGTAAGAAGCAGAGGGGTCTTTCCACCTTCCCAGGTTTTGAGATCAGCTCCGAATGGCTGACTGAATGTTGATTGCTACTGTAATATATTTTCTTTACCATGTAGCATGAAAATTATGTAACCGAAATTCAACCCCAAGAGACAACTCATGGCATATTATCTGCAAACTAAATTTGACAAGAATATGAAGGCATCCTCAACCTATTGCCCAGAAACCAAATTTAGACTTTGCCACAAGGAGTCACCACCTGTAGGTGCAAGCAGGTAAAACACATTCCCAAATGACATCTCATGTCATGGTATCGGCATATGAACGTTGAGACTCTGAAGAGGGGTCGTCAAGTTATTGCCGGTACTAGATGCCCACCGGTGTTCATGTTATTTGGGGCGGGTCACATATGAATACAAAATTTGAGAATAATCTGATGAGCAGTTGCCAAATTATTTCCCGGAAACAAATTTTTCCACCAGGAGACGCCACCTGTAGGCAGAAGCGGGAAAAATACAATCCCAAGGAACATGGTATCGTGGGGACATCTGCATACCAAATTTGAGAAGAATCCGAGGAGGGTCCTCAAGTTATTGCCCAGAAACCAAATTTAGATTTTGACACCAGGTGACGCCACCTCTAGGCGCAAGTCAGTGAAATGCATTATCAAGCGACATCTTATGTCACGGTACATTCATACAAAATTTGAGAAGAATCCGATGGTCAGTTCTCAAGTTATTACCCGGAAACGAATTTGTGATGTTGCCATCAGGTGGCGCCACCTGTGAGTGCAAGTGAGCGAAAGGCAATCCCAAGCAACAGCTCCTGGCATGGTAAATGCATGCCAAATTTGAGAAGAATCCGATGAGCC
This sequence comes from Hanleya hanleyi, assembly GCA_036873755.1. NCBI lineage: Eukaryota > Metazoa > Mollusca > Polyplacophora > Lepidopleurida > Hanleyidae > Hanleya > Hanleya hanleyi. The sequence continues at coordinate 20,971 of JAVTVY010000631.1, forward strand.
GCAGCGTTTCTCATGTTACCCAGAAAGGTACATATGTAGGATATTTCAAAGAAATTCGACCAAGTGTTTCTAAGTTATCACTTGCAGCATGGAATAATGGAATGAACTCTAGTGGCGCCGCCTCCGGGTGGATTTTGCTGAAACGCATCACCAACGGTGTTTTGTCGCAGGGAATGCATTTACCAAATTTCGAAGAAATCCGACAAATTGTTCGGAAGTTATCGCTCGCGAAGGATTTGAACAAACATGAACGGACATGCATTAAAGATTGGAACAAGACCCAGTGGCGCCACCTACAGGCGGATCTTGCTGAAACGTAATACCAGCGACGTCTTGTCGCAAAGAATGCAGATGCCAAATTTCGGAGGAATCCGACAAAGCATTTAGGAGTTATCGCTTACGCAGTATTTGCACGGACATGCACTAAATATTGGAACAAGACCCAGTGGCGCCACCTACAGGCGGATCTTGCTGAAACGTAATACCAACAGACGTCTTGTCGCAAAGAATGTAGATGCCAAATTTCGGAGGAATCCGACAAAGCATTTAGGAGTTATCGCTTATGAAGCATTTGCACGAACATCCACGGACATGCACTAAAGATTGGAACAAGACCAGTGGCGCCACCTACAGGCGGATCTTGCTGAAACGTAATACCAACAGACGTCTTGTCGCAAAGAATGCAGATGCCAAATTTCGGAGGAATCCGACAAAGCATTTAGGAGTTATCGCTTACGAAGTATTTGCACGGACATGCACTGAAGATTGGAACAAGACCCAGTGGCGCCACCTACAGGCGGATCTTGCTGAAACGTAATACCAAGAGTCGTCTTGTCGCAAAGAATGCAGATGCCAAATTTCGGAGGAATCCGACAAAGCATTTAGAAGTTATTGCTTACGAAGTATTTGCACGGACATGTCCGTGCATGCACGGACACATAGAAGCAAGACCCCAGTGGCGCCACCTACAGGCGGATCTTGCTGAAACGTAATACCAAGAGACGTCTTGTCGCAAAGAATGCAGATGCCAAATTTCGGAGGAATCCGACAAAGCATTTAGAAGTTATTGCTTACGAAGTATTTGCACGGACATGTCCGTGCATGCACGGACACATAGAAGCAAGACCCCAGTGGCGCCACCTAGAGGCGGATCTTGCTGAAACGTAATACCAAGAGACGTCTTGTCGCAAAGAATGCAGATGCCAAATTTCGGATGAATCCGACAAAGCATTTAGAAGTTATTGCTTACGAAGTATTTGCACGGACATGTCCGTGCATGCACGGACACATAGAAGCAAGAACCATTTTAAAGTCCCCGGCCGCGTTGCGGCGGGGGACAACTAGTATGCGGGTCATTACGGCAAATAATGGCTAACGTACGTATGTAGTAAACGACAATCCTATTTCAAAGAAAATCAATATATATACTATCAGAAAAAGTATCACTTATTGTCATGAATGTTATGCATATTGAATTATGTATATGTATAACTATATATAACTGTATAAGAATTGCTCAACTCGAATGCCCAATTCGTTTTAATACTGTATAATACACTGAACATATACACCTCGTACCACACGGGTATTTTTTATGAGATAATAAAGTTATTCATATATTTATTCGTTCTCCAAAATAGCCAAACCATCGGTGCGAAGTCACATTTAGCACTGTAGTCGACCAATTATTCACAAATTCTCATGAAGATAATCTCTACTCTAATATTCTCTTCGCTGATATCTCTGATCATTTCCCAGTTTTCCGTGTTACCTACAGTTCACTAACAACGAATACAATTATTATCAACACGCAACTCCGTTAGTAAACTGACTGGAACATTGAAACATCACTCCACTTAACAAATGAAAACCCGGATCCTACGAGACAACGTTCACATCCTGAGAAACGCTAAGAACAATTATTACGGAGACAAATTTAATGAATCTAATGGCAACATAAGAAACATAGGAAAAACGATAAATGATTTATTGCATCGAGATAAATCATGCATATTCGCCACAAATTATTAAAATACATGACCATGATACATCAAATTCTCTATATGTTGCATATCATACGAATGACTACTTCTGTAACGCTCCCTCGCCAAAATTCCAAACACACCCCTAAAATTTGAACAATATCGTGGTGATGATTTCCATATCGTACTTATCTTCATGCAATTCAGATGTCATTAATCAAACCTGTTTTTTCTTACATAGCTGCCTCAATATCTTCCATCATGCACTTGTCTTTCCAAACAGGAGTAGTTCCTAATAGCTTAAAGATTGCTAAAGCAACACCAGTTTTTAAAGTTAGAGACAGCAATTCCGTCAAGGCGTATATACCAATTTATGTGTTGCCCTGTAGCAGCCAGATCCCAGAGAAACTTGTCACCAATACGATCACTAAATTTGTAGACACGAATGATATCTGTACTAATCAATTTGATTCCCGTGCGAACCACTCGAGTTGCTTATCAGCACTTTCCTTGTACGATCAGATATTCAAGCAAAAGAATCGAACAAATTTAGCATCGAAAAATTTCCTGATTTATCGCAAGCAATAATTTCTTCTATATTAACTGTATTATTATGACAGTATTCTGGTTATTTTGAGATTACACTATCTTAGTATAGCTCGGATTCTAGTGCTGAAAATTGTTCGAGTCCCCTGCTGGATTCGAACTCTTGATTACCAGAGTAAGGCACCCAAATGCCAACGGGTCTCCACATGGTGGAGAATGAAGCGCTTGGTCGGTGTCGGGTCTCACAAGTAATTGTTCTGAATACGAACTTGCTTTCAATAAATACTCCCTCGTTTTGCTCGTTTTTGTCGGGTTTACCAAGGGTAAACCCTACATTAGTATCACTCTTCAGTTTTTCTTTTTTCTTCTGCACATGTGTAGTTTTGATCTCCTGCCCGGAGACTGTTCTCATTTGATGCCCCTTACAACATTCATAAAAAAGTATCGTTCTTCTGTCAGTCTGACAGTCATAAACATATTTACAATGCACGGTAGCTTGTGCATTTAACTTGATAATGTGAACATTATCGCAGTAAAGTTGATCTTGCAATTTCTTTTAAAATTTGCCTTTCCATTCTATTTTATCCAGTATCATTTGTTACGGCGGGAAGGGACATTCTCCACACCCGATGTTGATCACTGAAAACGGGAGTTGAAACAGGTATTGCAAACAGGAGTTTGAAACAGGTGTTGAAACAGGTATTGAACTGAAAGAAAAAATTTGAACCATACACAGTAAACTACTGCATATAACAAAATGGGAGTTTCTTTGAAACAGTATAGACTTTGCATCGGCAAACATAATATTATTTGCCACTCTATACAAAGTAAGTTATCACAGCTTATGCTTCCAATTATCTATGCATTTCTACATTACTATATCTTAAACGCCACAGTGAATACAATTCAAGTAAACCCGACATCAGTACTTTAAGTACTTTGATTTACTATATGGCGGTCACATAGTTCATCACTTTTTAACAGATGACTTGATAGGGCTATGACATCATCGCTCTGAAATATTTGTATCTAATACCGCTCAAGCCGGCGCTATGGGCCATGTAGCCATTTCATTCAAGATGACCACATGAACAATCAGAATAAAAGCTTGGCTGGGATACGAATCATCACTGTGGTACTTGTGATGTTTTTAGAAATATAAAGTCAGTATATTTGCCTTTGAGGTCATATGATTTCTTGTTAGTACGATGGCACCGTTTTCCACCACTCTTTTAATGTTGTAGAGCATAACACAAGCTTTAAATCATATACGGCAGACAGAATACACGAATCGAATGAGGGAAAACATTACGAAGGAGATTATAGTGCTGAGAATTGGTCGAGTCCTATGCGGTATTCGAATAAGCGACCACCAGAGTAAGGAACCCAATCGCCAGCACTATATGTCGGCGATCTAAACCACTCGGTCAACGGTCCTCCCACAAAATAGGAGGTAGCAGACCAGCAGTCTTGAAAGTGAACATACAGTACCCCTCGGATGACCGTAACGACACAGCTCCCATAGCTGAATACATGAGCAGATATTTTTGGTCATTTAGAAAGTGATCGTATAACAGTATTTTCGTCAATTTGGGATTAAAATATCTTAGTATAGCAGAGATTCCAGTGCTAACAATTGATTGAGTCCCTGTGGCATTCGAACCGGCGCCTACCAGAGTGAGTCACCCAATCGCCAGCACTATTTCTCGGCGATCTAAACCACACGGTCACCACCTCCATCCCCCCCCATCAAAACCAGGAGTTAGCAAACGGGCAATCTTGAAAGCGAAAATACAGTACCCCTCCGATGAACGTAGTGACAAAGCTCCCATAGCTGTATACATGAGACGATATTTTTTGTCATTTAGAAAGTGATCGTGTAACACTATTTTCGTTATAGGCCGGGAGCCCGTGCGAGATAAGGGGCCTAGAATTTGCTCCCGTTCGCACCTCGAGCTGACCACTTTCTGAACCTGCAGTCTTCAAGAGAGGGTATTTGGGTTAGCCCAGGGATGGCAGACCGAATATTCGTGTGAGCATAAGGTAGCTACAACAATTTTGCTCTGAGCGGTGGTGATAGTAATTTTTCAGAAATATTGTGGGGATAGGGGAACGTATAAATATTTGTTTATAATTGGAAGAATCAAAACGATAGATGCTATACACCAAATTAAAGTTCATGCATTCCGTTAGAGAAAGAAAATAATGCAAAAAAAATGAGAAATTACTCTATAAATGTGTGCTGGGGGAGGAGACCCCCCACTAATCTATTTGACCTATACACAGACATGGAAAGGAAGTATGAAAAGAAACGCCTACTGGGGTCATTTTAAGCCATAGTGCAGAATCCTATTGGCAAAGGATCATGAGTATGTACGAACTAGCATTCGAAAGGGATATTGAAAAATTTACGTTTTCGGCCAGATTTAGGCATTTCTTTACCACAAAGCGCCTGGAATTAGTTTAGTTTTTCGGGAATAATGTTTTTCTGTCTCCAGAAACATTGGTGGGAGAGATGGATAGAAATCTTGAAAATCGGCGTTATAATCGACCACAAATGCCTTCCAAGAAAGTGATGCCATCGGAGCAGCCAAATTAATTTGTCTTCATTTTCTGTTAAAGCTTTCAAATCTTGCGTTTAGGAGAAAGATCAGTCTTAGTTTAACCGACATGTATTGCAACATGATCGACCGATGTTTTACATTCAGAAACATGTGTAACATACATGTACATGTATCAAGCTCATTGTGGGTCTTGGGCATGTAAAGAGCCTAGATGCATTTTCTATTTGGGAGTCAGACGTCAATATCTGCAAAACAATATGTATGAGCTTCTCAAACAAGAAACAAGGAAAAAAAGGTTGAGCTTAATTACCAAATTTTGGAAAATGTAGACGAATTTTGCTATATGGTATTACTTTAACAAACACTGGGAATTTCTCCAGGACAAAACGAAAAATAGATGATCGAGCCTCTAAAGCCGTGTTTTCTCTTAAAGGAAAATTGCGAGTATGTATCTACCAATCGATAGTATGATTGAGTTATTTCAAAAGGTTATCGAACCAGTATTCTTATACGGCTGTGAAGTTCGGGGACTCGCAAATCTGAACGATATAGATAAAGTGCAAGGACAGCTGCCCAAGAATATTTTAGATATAAAAGGGTTCACCCCGAACTTGATTTATGGTAAACTACCGATGTATCCTGTGAGTTTTAAAGTGAAAATTCAAAAGATAGCATATTGGTTGTAGCTAACCGAAGGAACGAGCACAAAGTTCTGTACTTTGTTGCACAGAGTGACAGGGACATCATTCGAAAATCAAAGCCCCTGTCTAATCGAAATAAGAAAAATCTAGGACTTTAACGATCATAACGACATACCAATGGACTTTAACAATCATACCGACATACCAAAACTATACTGGACTCCCAAAATGCATAAATCACCATACAAAGCTAGATTCATAGCTGGTTCTAGAAGCTGCACCACCAAGCTTCTTTCAACCCTATTGACGAGGGCCCTTCAGGAGGTAAAAGCATTTTGGGAAAGGTATTGCGCCATTTTTCCTAAGAACTCTGGCGTTGAATGTATGTGGATATTGAAAAACTCAAAATATCTTACGGAAGAACTTGATGCTAAAGGTCACATACCGTACAGACATGTATCCACATGGGATTTCTCGGCTCTCTATACTACAATCCCTCATCAGGACCTTATTGACCGTCTAAGTTCATTAATGGTATCTGTGTCCAAGAAAACTGATCGTAGATATATTAATGTCAGAAGCCATAAAGCATTCTTTAGCTCTACTACATACAAGAGATATCATTCATGGGCTGTTTCTTTGTTTATAGAGTTGCTTGAATTTCTCATTAAAAATATCTATGTGAAATTTGGCAACACAATATATCAGCAGCATATAGGTATTCCAATGGGTACTAATTGTGCACCCCTGTTGGCTGACCTGTATCTGTTCTCTTATGAATATGACTATATGCAGGCGCTTTCAAAAACCGATCCATTCAAAGCCCGTTCCTTCTCATTCACCAAACGCTATATAGACGATCTTCTCGCTGTGGATAATCGCTATATAAATGACGCAGTGAAGGATATATATCCACCTTCATTGGATTTGAAGAAAACTACAGATAGCCCTACAGGCACATCATATTTAGACCTATATCTCTATAAAAATGAAGCGGGCATTCTCTCTCGTCGACTTTATGACAAAAGAGATGATTACAATATCGACATCGTAAACTATCCCTTTCTGGACAGTAATATTCCAGTGGGACCTGCATATGGCGTATACCTATCTCGCTTAGTAGCAATTGCTAGATCCTGTGTTAAATGTAACGATTTTAATCAACGTCACAAAACACTGGTGCAGAAACTTAAAATACAGGGCTATTTCACCAAGCGCCTACACTCAAAGTTTCTCAAATTTGGCGATACATATCGCATGCTGATAGCAAAATACGAACGTAGCGTGCAAGATCTATGGCGCTACGTTTCGTAACTTGTGTCTAATTCCGCTTAACCCGGGGCTAGGGGCCGTATGAACCATGTACTTCAAGAACCTCATGGTACTCATATGAACAGTCACAATCAAAGCGTGACTGAGATACATCATTCTTTAGATGACGACTTTACAACGAATATTATGGATTAAGAATACTGATCAGCGATACGGATTTGATATTTTTGGAACATCATGATGTCTTTCCGGCATCATTGAAAACTGTTGACCGCTTCTCTCTTGCAGGAAACAAGCCTATGTTTTTGCATACTATGATTGTCTTTTTGAATTTGGTGCTAATACTGTTATATGGAAAATGGAATAGGTCTTTGGATTATGGACGCGGATATTCTCTAATGGACGACGGCTGGATTATGAATGACGGACTAGACGCTTGTAATTTTAACCTGTGTATGCCTGGATTCTGCTGGTGGACAGGTTGTCCCCGAGGCCGGGCCCCTGCACACCCAACAAACATAATGAACACAACTATAAGAAAAAATATGAAGACAGACCCGAGGAACCTTAGTGCAGGTTTCTCGGCCGAGTCTCTAATAGTTCGAAATGCACTAAGACCTTTTCCAATCCAAATGACAGATATATTTCTGACAGCAAAGCAAGGCCACGACATCAAACCTTGCAATATTGCGCCTTGATGATTGTTTAGCACCTAATTCTACATGTAATAATTTCAAGATTTCTAAGTGTGGACACCGTGGATATCTCACTTGTCCACTCTTTAATACTTCAGCTTCATTTAGTTCCGCGTTAACTGGTAACTCATATTCTGTTAACCCGTATGTTGATCTTAGTTGTTCTACTACAAACTGTATTTATTTAGTTTCCTGTAAGAAGTGTGGTCAGCAGTATGTTGGCAAGACCACCCAAAGACTCCATCTTAGGGTGAACGGTCACAGAAAATCCGTTAGGAAAAAGCAATTGCTTATAGGTAAACATTTTTCTGCACACGACCATGGCTGGGATAACTTTAGTATTCAGATCATAGACGTCGTCTATCCATCTACTGCTGAGCCAAGCATTCATCTACTAAGGATTCCCCCTTTGGATTTGAGAGAAAAATTCGAGAGCGGGAATTATTCTGGATGCTAGAACTTGGGTCAGTGTTTCCGTTTGGTTTAAATGATAATGTCAGTGGGTTCGGCAATGCTACAAACCGCCGCTCAAATATATCCAACATTACCCAACTATTTAAACCCCATTAACGGGGACAACGCAGCCATGGTTGGCGAAAGTTTAATAGTTCGATGATTCACGATCATATCACTTTAAATTACTCAGTGGGCTCAACTAACACACCCAATAGTATACATAGCTTACGTACAGTTATGTATGCGTTACCTCTGAGAGCTTTAAATCAAATAGCCAGAGATATACAACAATCTGCGTCGTCAGGAAATATAATACCAACAAAAATCATTAAAGTATGTCAAGATATAGCGTATTTTCGGTTGTATCGTCCAGTGAACATAATCGAAACATCTCAAGATCGGCTTTTCTTGAAACTCAACTACTTGGGTAAAGGACTGGACATCATTAATTTACCTCGAATCCTGAATGATCCAGAGGTACGCAACGCTGTACCAAACTATTTCAAGTTCACAGAACCTCCTTGTATTTCATATAAGTACACTAAATCTATAGCCCCCAAAATATTCAATTACTCCAATGCTGTCAAGGAGTTTGACTGGAACTTGTACACGTCAGGAGGCTATAGTTGTGATTGCGAATCGTCGAACTTTATCTATACGCCATGCAAACATATTGTGACTGGTGACCTTGATGTGGTGAGTGATAAGGATCTGAAATTACTCCTGATGAAAGGACCTAAATATAGAGAGCCAACAAGAATAAATTTGAAGGCCGACCAGAAGATAGTCCTGTCTGCATTGGAACAGTACATTATTGATTGATCTAAGCGAGAAAAAGTTGAACCTACAGTACTCGGTGATTGGCTGGATCTCACCAAGAGCAAGGTCGTTGAAACAATCCGCCATATTGACAGAAGTACTCTTTCCCAAGCAAAACAAGTACTGAGAAACCTCAATTCGCAAGAAGTTCTAGCAAATCTCCAGAGTAAATTCGTCATAGTCCCAGCAGATAAAGCTCCGAATAATATAATATTCATATGTAAATATTACTATTACCAGGTGCTGGTTAAAGAATTGAGTGTAGACATATCTTCATCAAATACGTCTACTTACTCCCAAACTGCATTTACTCTGGACGATTTATTTAACAATCACAAAAAGTTTCTCAGGGAAAGAGGTATTTGTCTTCCAACCAATCATAACGACATACCAAAACTATACTGGACTCCCAAAATGCATAAATCACCATACAAATCTAGATTCATAGCTGGTTCTAGACGCTGCACCACCAAGCTGCTCTCAACCCTATTGACGAGGGCCCTTCAGGAGGCAAAAGCATTTGGGAAAGGTATTGCGCCACTATTTCTAAGAACTCTGGCGTTGAATGTATGTGGATATTGAAAAACTCAAAATGTCTTACGGAAGAACTTGATGCTAAAGGTCACATACCATACAGACATGTATCCACATGGGATTTTTCGACTCTCGATACTACAATCCCTCATCAGGACCTTATTGAATGTATAAGTTCATTAATAGTATATGTGTTCAAGAAAACTGGTCGTAGCTATATTAATGTCGGAAGCTATAAAGCATTCTTTAGGTCGACTACATACAAGAGATATCATTCATGGGATGTTCCTTTGTTTATATAGTTGCTTGAATTTCTCATTAAAAATATCTATGTGAAATTTGGCAACACAATATATCAGCAGCATATAGGTATTCCAATGGGTACTAATTGTGCACCCCTGTTGGCTGACCTGTATCTGTTCTCTTATGAATATGACTATATGCAGGCGCTTTCAAAAACCGATCCATTCAAGCCCGTTCCTTCTCATTCACCAAACGCTATATAGACGATCTTCTCGCTGTGGATAATCGCTATATAAATGACGCAGTGAAGGATATATATCCACCTTCACTGAATTTGAAGGAAACTACAGATAGCCCTACAGGCACATCATATTTAGATCTCTATCTCTATAAAAATGAAGCGGGCATTCTCTCTCGTCGACTTTATGACAAAAGAGATGATTACAATTTCGACATCGTAAACTATCGCTTTCTGGACAGTAATATTCCAGTGGGACCTGCATATGGCGTATACATATCTCGTTTAGTAGCATTTGCTAGATCCTGTGTTAAATGTGACGATTTTAATCAACGTCACAACACATTGTTGCAGAAACTTATAAAACAGGGCTATCCCACCAAGCGCCTCCACTCAAAGTTTCTCAAATTTGGCGATACATATCGCATGCTGATAGCAAAATACGAACGTAGCGTGCAAGATCTATGGCGCTACGTTTCGTAGCTTGTGTCTAATTCCGCTTAACCCGGGGCTAGGGGCCGTATGAACCATGTACTTCTAGATCCTCATGGTACTCATATGAACAGTCACAATCAAAGCGTGACTGAGATACATCATTCTTTAGATGACGACTTTACAGCGAATATTATGGATTAAGAATACTGATCAGCGATACGGATTTGATATTTTTGGAACATCATGATGTCTTGCCGGCATCATTGAAAACTGTTGACCGCTTCTCTCTTGCAGGAAATAAGCCTATGTTTATGTATACTATGATTTTCTTTTTGAATTTGGTGCTAATACTGTTATATGGAATATGGAATAGGTCTTTGGATTATGGACGCGGATATTCTCTAATGGACGACGGCTGGATTATGAATGACGGACTAGACGCTTGTAATTTGAATCAACCAACTCTTATGTCAACAGTTTGTCGTGTTTACTGTGGATCCTACACCTTCATATCATAATACGTTGACGTTAAACCTTCATACCTAACCTTAGAGAAGAAAATCTGAGCTAGACAACAGCAACATGCTGAAACCACCATCTGCGAGACAATGGCAATGCAGGTCAGACATGAGACGTTGACCGCGACGATGTTGTGTTAAATTAGACTTACGTACAAGTATGTACTGGCATCCTCCTTTCTCCACGGTCACTGGCGTTGGTAGGCTGACTGGGAGTCATTTTAGTGAAAAACAACTTTTGGTGGTCAGAACCAACCTCACATATCCGAGCAGTCTGACCGTTTACTTACGTCTAGGCGTGTTCACACTATTTCTCTATATGAATTCGAAGCTGCTTTTGGAATAGAATGAGATAATTTCTTGATTTATGGGTTACAAAGTTTCGCGGAAAGCATAACGTGGTGTTTTACGCCAACGAGTGACGTCCAAGGCAGGAGGTCAGCATACCACGAAATATTGAATGCCTACGATGTGTTCGCAAACATGTTTTAATTTGGAATGGTTACCAGTGTCATTTTTAAAAGAAACAAATTGCTTTCACTCGCATTGACGTTCCCAGCAATTTGCAATCATAGTTCATCTGAAATTATTCGAATTCCCATACAGGTAAACTGTCTACCAAAACTCAAGTGAAGCGGTAATCCTTTGGGGAGATTCACGAACCTTCGAAAGAAATACTCAAGAGTCAATCTGATTCGCCAAAACTACACTGTTAGGTCACAGTTTCATTTTTTTTACCAATACACCAATCAATTTGGTCGCGACTGTACATATCCTTCGGTTAGGACTGTTTATTTGCAAAGTTTGGAATACGCTTGTTCACAAAACTTATTATTCTGTACTGGGGCAGTTGTGCACCATGCAGAATTAGTTCTATTGAATATGACGGGGCCAGTGCCGCACGTAAACTTGTGGTAAATTCTCTCCTCCTGCTGTTTGAGAGCACTTGACTCCAGCACTTGAAGATTGTTAAAAGTGACAAAAACAAGGGTCACAGTTGAAGTGTTGTGTGATGAGTCCACAATCACTGAAATACTTAGATTGGTTATTAATTTAATGTATTGTGTTAACAAGGTCGAGTCAGAATTTTGATATCATATAGTGCATGCCAAGTCAAATATAGCTTTCCAAAATTGGACCACTCGACATGGTGTGTATTCACATGAACAAATGTGTTTTCTTTTTACTATGTCTAAATAGAAATCCAAGTGAAATCTAATCATAAAGCGAGGATGATCTCTGGATAAAAACTGAATTAAACTGATTACTTTGCATCTTCATTGTTTGCTTACAGAGAAATGCATTCCTGGCGTTTAATATAATCCGAGATATACGAACGACCATCTGGTATAATCGATAGGCTGCATGGACATTGTACGAGTTGTCACAGCGAAACAGCTCACCAATTACCAATATACGAGTTGTCAGAGCATTTCCATCACAGCTCTCTAGATTTGTATCTAATACCTCTTATGCCGGTGCTAGGGGCCGTGTGGTCATATCATCCAAGTTACCACATGAACAGGTACAATAAAGCGTACCTGAGATACAACACATATCAGGAATCGTTAGATTCTTGGTATGTGCTTTAGAATAGGTTAACCGGAAGGCTATACTGTAAAGTCATGTGGCTCTGTCAGTATGTCGGCACCTCTTCCCACTTCCCTAACATGTGTTGTAATTGACTATACTGCACGAATAAGTGATTTGAAGTATGCGATTTAAAATTATATTGGTGGACTTCTGAATCTCCATTTTTATCCCCGTGAGACTTTTGTCTGGTGGTCTTTATACAGCTTAAAACATCTGAGACCATCACCATGCGAAGTAGTTGGTTTGTAGGGGTATCAAATCATATTGTCCGTCACGGGGAGCGAAACAGTATAATCATGGAATCATAATGCAATAATATGATCACATCAGAAGATCATCTCTTGCCACTACAAAACAAGATCGGATGCATTAAGTGTTCCTGATCAAATGATGTGTCATTATACCCACATTTCAGCTAATTCGGTAGCGCAAAGTGAAATATTTAACTTCTAGCTGCCATATCTGGAAACCTATTTGGCCTGCCACAGTCTCGATTTCTGGTCTCTATCGAGATAGTTTGATTTGATTTCCACATCTGTCGCTAAAAATCCAATACCCCTCCAGCCTTCGAGCCTTTTCAACTGAAAAAGAACATCCCTTTCAAAAGTTTTAGGAATTATTTCTTTGGTATTTGTGTATCTACACAATTTATATACACAATCCAATGTGGGATTCAACATAAAAACGAAGGATCGTTACAACACATATAAGGGAAGTGGAAAGAGGTGCCGACATACTGACAGAGCCACATGACTTCACAGTATAGTCTTCCGGTTAACCCATTCTAAAGCACATACCAAGAATCTAACGATTCGTGATATGTGTTGTATCTCAGGTACGCTTTTAGTGTACCTATTTATGTGACAACTTGGATGATATGACCACACGGCCCCCAGCACCGGCATAAGCGGTAGCAGATACAAATCTAGAGAGCTATGATGGAAATGCTCCGACAACTCGTTTATTGGTAATTGGTGAGCTGTTTCGCTGTGACAACTCGTACACTGGGGATTGGTGTGCTGTATCGTCGTCAGATGAAATTGACGGCATTTAACACAAAAGACTAGTATGTAAGGCCCGATGTCGACCCCGCATCAACTTTCCACAAATGCCAACATATATCAAAGATCAAAAGGTATGTACAGGGGGCGGGCCTCGGGGACGAAACGTCCACCAGCAGCACTGTTGACACAGTTGACCACCAGATTTGCACTCCAGTTGAATATAACCGAAAAAAAGAAATATGTACAGAAAATCATGATGTGCTCACACATGCTGAATACAGTAGTTTGTTGCCAGCAAATACAATCGAGATTGACTGACAGCTGACGTCGGATTGATTGATCGATTACGACATCTTGATTGTCCGTCTACAGTCAGAGGCAGCTCCAGTTAGGAAAACATATGCTGTTGGACCTATAGCCCTGGGGTTAATTAAATAGCTATATGAGGCGGTTCAAACAACGCCAACTTTTTCTGAGACCCGACCTTAACTAAGTCAAAGTAGGGTGATTGATATATACCCCGGCTTCTGCCATTAGCCAAGATTTAGTCAAATCCCAGAATTGTCTAGTGTGAACACACTCCCGAAAGAGGTGCAGTATCGTTTCAGGGTATTCTTTGCAGAATGTACACAGTTTTGATTCTTCTGGATTAATTATTTTAGTAATACGATCCCGAAACCATCGAAATTTAACATCAGTGGTGCATTTATTTAACAGCTATGTTTGTTTCAGACTGATTTTTGACGTGTCAAAATATGTATTCGTAACTGATTAGATTCGTTAAGATATCTGGAGGAATGAAGGGGATATTAAAATATTTGTCTAAATTTTTCCAACTTTTTAGCTGCGCTCACTGATTTGATTATAGCACGGAATTCAAGTCAATTTGTCCGACATTAGCAAAAAGTTTGCCTGTGATCTATAATTCCCTTTCTCGTCAAATAAATCATTGACAATTTGACTCCAGCCTTCAGCC
>JAVTVY010000632.1:0-34008 GCA_036873755.1 Hanleya hanleyi
TTTTGAAACATCAAATGAGATTGAAGATGGAAATGATTTGATGTACGACTCCATGACACCATGGTGGGATGTTACCTTTTCAATGGAAGGTCTTACACCAAAGCCTTGCCACTCCATGACACCATGGTGGGATGTTACCTTTTCAATGGAAGGTCTTACACCAAAGCCTTGCCAAGATCAGTGTTTCAAAAAGAGACAATGGCTGGTTTCTGCCTGGGCTGTCTTTGTGCACACAAAACGGAAATAAACACGGCAACAATGTGACAAATAGAGGAAGCCCTCATCTGAAACCCAGGCTGATGGATTATAAAGTGTAGTGAATGATAGATTCAGCCGCTTCAACAGTTGGTTCATTTCCAAACACACAGCTAAAACAAAACTATATTAATTACAAGGTATTTTGGAATAAGAATTTTAATAAAAATATTCAACGACAATTTTAACCAATGTGTCTAATGAATGGAATTCACACAAATGACAAAGATATGTACACAAGAAAGCACAAATTTATGTGCTCAACAGGATATCTGGAGACCATAGCAAACTGCTTATTGATGGTAAGTTGGTTACTGATACCAGATTGATAAATCACCTCCACTTGTCTCAGTTCCTCTCTACTGATTTGGAATTTGTTCCATGGGTTTCAAACAGTTTCACTCGATCACAACACAGACTCAAAGATCACTGGTCCGACAAATAAATGGCAAGTCACTAATGATTTTATCTCTTTTACACCGGATGCAAGATAGAAATGGAGTGGTGAATTATAGTAAAAATATTTCACCATCTCAATTTGAGCCGCGAAATCAATATGGTCATTCTTATCCTCTTGGTTGATTGGACACTGAAAGTTACAGTTACTAGCACGAAGCTCCATTCAGGTGTAAATTCAATGTTGAACCAATCACCAGTGTGTCATTAAGGGAGTGAATTTGGCTTAATGTCACACTCAAGTTTGTTTCAATCATATGGTGAGTCAGTTTGGTTGGTGGAGGAAGCCGGAGTACCCGGAGAGAACCACCGCCCTTCAGCAAGTAACTGACAAACTTTCACACATGGACCAGCTGGGCTCGAACCTGTGCCGATTCAGCGGTGTGAGGCTAGCGCTCACCAGCGAAGCGCCTTAGACCACTCGGCCACCAGGCCCTAATTTAGAAATGAAAGGCAGGGGTTGGTAATCCGGTTGAGGGGCAATCAAAGTTGCGAAGCCTCGCTCGCCATGAGAGCCTGCGGGGGGGGGAGACCCCCCCCCTTCCCCCTCGCAGCTCGCGGATTTTTTTTGTGAATGAACTGATAAATGATGCTCTCTGAAAGCATTTTGAAACTCTTTTCTGAAGTTTCAGCAATAAATAAAACCCCATACACAGATAAAATGGAAGAATATTCAGTATCCTGATTGATATACACACAATTATCAATACCTCATTTTACTTCTGGTTATCCAAATCTCTTTAAAACCTCGAAATATGTATAGATTGTTCTGGTACAAGTTTCACCATGCCTTTTGTATAATTGCTGTCTGTATTTTCAGATTTTTTTATGTGTAGTAATTTTTTACAAATTGTTTGCTTTTTCAAATTACTGGTCAAAATGAAGTTAGTAAATAAAAATTATAGAAGCCAGTGAAATGAAATTAATTTAATGCTCAATCTTATTTCAATTGTAGGTCTATTTCAGTATTTGCCTGTGAAAGTAATATTACGTCTATTCAAAATGTTATATTGTCTTGCAGAATTTGTGTTCCAAAGATATGCCATTATTTCTTAATTTAGATCAAAGGATATCAATGAATAAACACTTGATTTCGTCAACGGACATGACGGAGGTAATTTGATAGGCACATGCAACTGTGTACGCGTTGTACGTACGCTTGGTGTCATCTGCCTCAGTGGGACTAGCCGCTTCCTTCTGACTAATATGGCCGGCAAAACAACGATGTTAGCATCATCGTACAGGCAGCGGACTTGTCTAGAGCCCGCTGTTTGTCCCTTTCATATCACGTGGAGTTTGGCATTGTAATTCTTTTGCGACGAGCTGAGCGGCTGCTTGAACAGCGCCTTGCACTTCCTGTCCTGGTTCTGGGGCCCTAACCAGGACGCAATACCATAAGCGTGTGGCCCTGAACATGCGTGATGTCGAGAGCCGAAACGAAAGTGAATGACAGAGAAACTTTACGTTTTACTCTTTTAGATTAAAACTTGTATATGGGAATTTGATTTGAGATAATATTTCAGAAATGGAGGTCACAATTCCAATGATAGAAGTCTGCCAGGCACACAAAATTGGACTTTCGCGCAACACGTGGTAATGACGAAAACTGGTCACCGGGTAATGATTTTTTTTTTGCCAGCGGCAAGGGCACCCGAAGCCAACGGCAGCGTCCGAATATCGGACGCTGAGAGGTGCTAGATTAGGGCCTGGCCACCGAGGGCCCTGGTTGTCATTAATCATACTAGTATAAGTACAACAGTGTACATTCACTGTAGAGTTCACAGAAGGATGAGGACTATGTCTTATGTTGGAGATTAGTGATAAGAGGAGAGAATGGATTGTATGGCTCACCTTATCATAGGGGGGAACACCTGCTGCTCTCATCATGTCTATCATCTTCTCCTGAGGAGGACAAAAACGGATAACGAGATATTTCTCATTCCATGTGGACTGGTCATGTACTTATACTAAAATATAGTGAATACTGAAGGGAGGGAGGGAATTTGGCTTAATGTCACACTCAAGTTAGTTTGGTTGGTGGAGGAAGGCGGAGTACCCGGAGAGAACCACCGCCCTTCGGCAAGTAACTGACAAACTTCACACATTGACCAGCTGGGCTCGAACCCGTGCTGGTTCAGCGGTGTGAGGCTAGCGTGAATACTGAATAAGCAGGCATGTTGTTACCCTTGAGGTTCATACTCCATGTAAGTATCATGTGACAAAGATTACCATAACCAAGTCTGGAGACAACCCAGAGCTTTACAACTGCACATCAGTCAAGGCAATATATCTTTACATGAGTATTCACTTTCTTCTGCTGAATTACACTAGTTCCACTGATAAAACTGACTCACTCTTGCAGTCAAGGATGAACTCGGGTCATTTACAAGGTTTGATTCGAAAATCATTGGAACGCATGAAAACATGACAGTACACATCTGCAAGGTACAAATCAGCATCAGTTTTGAAGTTGTTCATCAATTAGTAACTGAGATATGGTCTGGACAAAAAATTGTGGACGGTTGGACGACCATGCTGATTACAAGAAAATCCATGAAAATCATTTTGGTGAATATTCCAAATGTTCCCATCTGTCATGTCTTTGTCTATACACCATACAAGTTATTGTTGTCAGTATTATCCCCATGATACGACTGGCACGTGACCTTTGACATTCACTAATGCTCACCTGATCTGCCGGGTTAGCACTGTCTATGATGGCATTCAGATTCTTTGCGTGTTGATCCTGGGGAATGAAGGAAGAGCCAATAAATGAATCAAACTCAATGAATGAAAGAAATGTGAGAAAAAGCTTCATTTCCAATTTCGTAGACATTGTGGACTGAAATCTGAAAAAAAGATTGATGCAGCAACAATACACAGTTTGTCCAAATATGGTGGTATTGAGAAATTTTAGAATTAATGCAAACAAATCTGTTTTACGTTTGAAATTTCAACATTACCGTGACAGTGGAATTTCCAGAATTGGCTCATTCATTTTTAACATAGACAAAGTTTTAAAGTTTCCTTCACCCACCTTCTCTTTAGCACTTGGAGCTTGTTGATACACATCTAATTCATCCATGAACTTTTGCTACAAAGGAAAGAAAATGGGGAACGTTTACATAAGGTAGTTTGATTAGGATATTCAGAACTTGACAACTGTCCAAGCATATTTGTATGCCTTGGTCAAATGTACTGAAAGTTTCTATACAAAGCATTCTCAAAGTTATTGAATTCTATCTGCCTATACATTAATCAGTGTGATATCAGACAATATGACTCAATATTTTCAGGCAAATTTTCATTTCATTTCATCCGTTTTGAGGGACGGGAGACTGCTGCTAAAAATCTTTCACGTGTATTGCATATACTATAATAAAACAGTGAAATCCATATCAATTTATTCCACACTCTCTCCCCGACCCGCAAACACGAGGTTCGGATGAGATCTTACCATATCAGGTGACATTTGATGGTATGGAGGAACCATGTTAGCTATCATCAACTCTCTCATCTTCTCCTGAAAATAACAGCAAGTCACTTGTTATAAGATGGTCTTTTAATCAGTAAATCACTTGCTGTAAGATGGTCTTTTAATCAGTAAATCAATTGTTATAAGAAGGTCTTATTATCAGTAAATTACTTGTTACAAGACGGTCTTTTATCAGTAAATCACTGGTTATCAGCTGGTCATTTTACCAGTAAATCATTAGTTATAAGACCATCTTTTTATCAGTAAATCATTTGTTTCAAGACATTCTTTTTGTAAGTAAATCACTTATTATAACATTGTCTTTTCATCAGTAAATCACTTGTCATAAGATGGTCTTTTTTATCAGTAAATCTCTTGTTAGAAGTTTGTCTTTTTGTCATTAAATTACTTATGAGATGGTCTTTCCATCAGTAAATCACTTCTTCTCAGATGGTCTTTTTGTCAGTTAATTATTTGTTATAAGATGGTCATTTTATCAGTAAATCACTTGTTATAAGATGGGTCTTTTTAAATCACTTGTTATAAGATGGTCAGATTATCAGTAATTCACTTGTTATAAGATGGTCTTTTGTATGTAAGCCTTGCACAAGTGACAAAGGATGTGGAAGTATCAAACAAGACAAAGATTTTATCTTTTCTAGTGAGTTATCAATTTCAATAACTGTCAGCTGCACAGTATGTAAATTTATTGATTAAGTGGGTGAATGATTCCCAGGAGCAAGACCAGCTGACCAGTCATACCTCAGTCAGTAAAGCATCTTCTCATTGAGGGTAGTTTGTGCGTTCAAGTCCTGCTGACAATGCTTTTATCCCCTCTCGAATAGTATTTCATATCAAACATACAATGTGAACAATAAACTCCATAGCCAACCTGATCAGCTGGTTTTGCCTTTTCTCTCGCCACATCCATGGCCTTCGCTTTCTGTTGCTGGAAAAAGAAAGGCCAGGAAAGTGTTTTCAAATTTCACCAGATTTGTGCAAGTTTTTCTTATTAAAGTGCATTAGTACTGTAAATTGTCACAAAGTGCCTGAAAATTTTAAATGGATCCCTTTAGAAGAGAGCAGGTCAAAATGTAGACTCCGGTGGCTCCAAAAACAAACAAGAATATCTGATTAGAATTTAGGTCATTTGCAGTTCTGTATTCCAAAACTGTTTTTATCTCAGTAATTTCTTTAGCGGACTTGCTATGATGGTTCTGCTCATTCAATATGTCCGTGTATAATCAACAAAATTGGTCTTACTCTTTCTTCCGATGTGGGTGCTGTTCTGTATCCTACTAAATCATTCAAAAATTTCTCCTGAAAGAACAAAATACTCCAGGTTAGAAAATGAATGACAAAATGAAATTAAGGTAGTAAGATATGTCCAAAACAATCCTGTAAATACTGATATGTTTTTAAGGTAGCACTTCCCATTGGCTCAACACCGGTTACAATTCATATCAATAACCCATTCTGGTCCACCTTTCATTTACGGGTCCCGAGACAAAGAACAATAATCTGTCGGGGTACAACAATGGGTCTGGAAGGGAGATTTCTCAGAGTAATATACGGGCCTGAACAAAAGAAACTTACATGAAAGATTGGCCTACATTCTGCATTACAAACAGCTTCTCATTCACACACATTTCCAAGAAAAAACAATATCTTACCATATCTGGTGACAGTTTATCATAAGGTGCCACACCATTAGCAATCATCATATCCAACATACTGGCCTGAAAATATATATGACACGGAATTATTGTTCAGACTGTACAACAACTGAATGAGACAGGATATCCATCAGAACAACGGACTAATTCTAAATACTAATGTAATACTTTTATTGTAAAATCTCTAGTAATTCAATCACAGAAAGTGAAATTTCCCGTCATAAGATCAGGGGTGATCAAATTTATTAGAACAGAAAGTTGACAAAATGCTTCAAAATTTTGCAGCTGATCCCATATTTCTTTATTATTTTAATGATTTTAGAGAGTGATCAAATTCACAGAGTTAGAGGTGAATGAATTTTGATACAGTGATTGGATTATCACAGGATTCCATTTTGGTGGCAAAAATTGTGATGTGCTAAAATTTTAAATGAAAAGAAAAAAACCCCAGAGAATATGGGAGGGTAAAAAAATCTGTACAATGCATCACTTTGAGGTGAACATTGCTACATTTTGATACATTTCTGATGCAAGGTCGTACTGTGATGATGTGCGAAGTTGATAGCATCAGGAGACTTCAACAAAGGACATTATTGTAACACAGCGTGCACACAGTTGTTTTATCCTTCCGGATTAAAACGCCCACTACATGTAGTGGGCAATACTCTCACCTGGACATCTTGCAGCCGGGCTGGGTTTTTTTTCACATTTTTTCCTGGCTTCAAAACCTACACAATACAGCTGTTAACATATTTGAGACTATATGGAGAGAGGCCCTCAAGGGTTCCAAAATTGCTCTGCCCTGTGAAGACAAAGTAGTAATGGTGTCACTCTCTGTATGCTCACCTGATCTTGTGGACTTGCTCCTTTCTTTATATTGTTCATCGCCTTCGCATGTTTATCCTGAAAGCCAAGAAGACGTTCAAATGTAGCACAAAATTAATCTTGATCTGCCTGAATCTACCACTTTGAACAGAGACTTCATAGTCTAGAATTAATCACTGTTCATCTTACTGTATGTTTATGCCAAAAGTCGAACAGGACATCAGACAGAAGAAATTCATTCAGACCATTTTTTCTTTCATTTCAAATACACATACCTTTTCTTTGGCACTTGTCGCCCTTTTAAAGTCATCCAGTTCTCGAATGAATTTTTCCTGTGAAATAGACAATTTTCTAAATGTTAGAAAACTATATCTAATGGGTCAGCAAACAATGACAATGCAGTTCAGATAACAACAAGAAAAAATTTCCGTTTCCGGTTACCCTACCTACAAGACATGAATGCTGCCGACCCAAAATATTTTGAGGGGCTGTTGAAAAACACATGCAACAAACAGCAAATTGGTTGTTTGTGTTAAACAACTCTTATAAAAGCCGATAAAATAATTTCATAAAATAAAGAATTTTGGGGTCTGTAACAATGGTAACCAGAAACAGACAGTTTTTTTATCTAATGGTTTTGTTTAGAATCAACTCTCGAGTATCTTGGACAATTCCACGAATGTGATAAATTAGTAAGTATATTCGATCTTCATATGAGGTGATCCCTCTACAGTATACTTCATAATTGAGAAACCCGGGCACAGACATCTTAATAAATTAATATCCTATCAACGCTCCCCAACTGTGTCTGTCTTTATATCAATCTGATTAAAACTCAGACTTAATAACCGCTCCTCTATCGGACATGTCGCTAATTAAGATCTGGGACAGTCTGTATCTTTCTCATCAAGAGCAAGAACTTCGTCAACCGCCTGGGTTGGATTTTTTCTCCACCTCGTTCACTACAGAAATAATCGGATAGGCACCTATTCGCCCGTTGAAGTTGGACTGTGATTGGTCGCCAGTCTGACATGCGCGACAGATTTAACATACAGACTGTCCCAGATCTTAATTAGCGACATGTCTGATAGAGGAGCGGTTATTAAGTCTGAGTTTTAATGAGATTGTCTCTATATGATCTTGCATTAGTGTCCACAGTTTGAAGGCTTTTGGTTGGCTCAGCTGAAGTACACACCACCCTGGTCAAACATCTGTTGATGCCGCCACTGTGTAGACCATGGGAAGCCTTAACACGGGTAGATATATGAACTGGTCTTTGATATAAACCTTGGAGAAAATGGTTACTGACCCTCTCCCCCTACCCAACTAGAAGTGGATCAGTCCAAATGCACAGACATAGTGGATTAGAGTCATAAAGCTAGATTAAGCTTTCATGACATGGGCTCAATGAAAACCTAATTCAATCAAAGTAAGATCCTATAGCGACAAATAAAATTGAGAAGTCCATGTTGGTAAGATGTTCCCAAATCTTAATTCCACTGGATCTATTACAGCAAATATTTTCTTTACAGTGAATTAACCAGGGAACTTACCATTTCTGGTGATAATGAGTTATAAGGCGCCACTCTGTTTGCTACCATACATTCCAACATCATTGACTAGAAGGAAAACAAGACAAGATGTCCATCATCAACTAATACAGGGGTACCATTAACACTGTTCAACACTTCCCCTCCTGTAGAATCTTTGATTTAACAATAGAATCACAATCCTCATCAAGTATTGCATACCAGTTAATTCATAGAAAAATTAACATTATGATTCTACATGTAATAGAATACTAAAAGAGGACATATAACATGTATGAGGCACACCGACAAATATGCTGTGTAACAAGATTAAATGATCTCAGATTCAGTTTATATGCTAACTACAAGTAAGAAATTGGTAGAAGGTCAAGTCCTTGTTTGAGAAAATTTCTCTAAATTCAGATAAATCTTCTTACAACTGTGTAAATTTTCTTATATTTCTCCAAATTTTCTTACATTTTACTTGTCTCGCTCCAAATTTCTAGCTATTAAATAAACTTAATTTGAGAATATGATATTTTGTTTTGAGAAATGTTCTCTCATTTCAATGAATTACAGTATTTTGGGGAGTTTGAGTCTAGTGAAAAGAGATTCCTCAGTCATGTCTGTGACATCAGGCAAGGATATGTGGACGACATGATAATGCAAGTCAAGTTATCTCACCTGATCCGCAGGTTTGGCAGTGATTGCGGAATCACCCATCGAGTCGGCTAGTCTTAACTGAAAACACACATTCGCAACATTAATTTTTATAACAGAATGGTAAATAGAGTTTTAAATAAAGAAAAGAGCATCATGGGATATCTTCCCGTTTTAATATTTTTGATTGGCCAATAAAGATTTTCAAAAAAAATCCAGGATTTTCATTGGCCGGTATCCTGTAGGTATAAAGGCAACATTTCATTTCCATCCTGCCTATTTGAAAATAGTTTCTGAATTGAACGGAGAAATGTAAAGATAAATCAAGGTACAGACCCTATCTTCTGATGTGGGCGGACTTCTCTTGAACCGATCTAGGTCTTCCAAAAACTTTTGCTGAAAAATTCAAATGTTCCTATTGTCAATGAGGGTGAAATGGTCATACACAATACATTTGGGGTGGGTGAGTGTAGACTAACTGGAGGCTGTATTTGTGGATGATGATAGGTCTCAATGGACAATTTCAAACCTGCTCTTATGACCACCTTTCTATTGAGTGACCACCTGTATTTAAGAACCACAGTATAAAGTCCCATTGATTATTTTTCCATGATAAATTATTGAATGCCCACTGGCCCTTAAGAGACTACTTTTTCTGTTTCCCACAAGTGATCTTTCAAGACTGTAGTTGAAACTGTGATAAAACCGTTGCTGATATATTGGTTGTTGATATCACATAATGGTTCAGATATTCATGATTGATAACATTTTTTTTTTTTTTAAATTCTTTATTTGTCTTCATCAAACAGTACATGTTAATAGATTTTATGTATATAAAATTTGAGTTGAAATATTTAATTATAGATGTGGACCTTTAATCTAAATAACAAAGGCAGTAGAAAAAGGCAGTAACTAACATAATTATCAGGAAAAAATACCTAATAAAAAAATAAAATAAATAAATAAATAAATAAAATTACAATAAATGGGGAATCTATAGTGAAATATATAGGGAGTGTGCAGCTTGTTCTGTTGGTCCGAGAATATTTTGACCAGCATTTTACCTCTAGGTTTTGTATTTAATTGGTGGGCAATTCGATATCAATATCATTGAACAGCAATTCATTAAGCAGCAATATCATTATCCATATCTTTAGACAGCAATATCATTAAACAGCACTATCATTCGGTTTCTCTGTCGTGGCTGAATACTTTAGTACAGGGTTCATACACTTACACTAAAACAAAATTCCAGGAGTTTTCCAGGTCAATAATTTCAAATTTCCAGGTATAATTTTATTGCAATTCCAGGAGTTTCCAGGACTTTTTCACGGGTTATTCAAGCATGGTTTTGAAACTACTACGTAAGATCATGTTCCTTTATAAAACACTTTCGTTAAAGAAATCTCGAATGGTGAATCCAGTTGCTGATTTTCTCTGTTCAAGTAACTGTTTGTGTTTAACACCCTTGGCGTGACTACGAATGGCAGGCTCCCCCATATTGGAAATATCAAACGTTTTTTGACAAACTTTACACCTCGCGTTGGACTTATCTGCACCCCGTTCCAACCAGGCGGTGTAATTTGGTTGACTGAGCCAGCGCTCGTTGAAGACACATTTTCCAGGGGGCATAGTCAAGGTTCAAAAGTTCACCGAAGCGTGTCAACATTGACGGTAAACAAATTCTGAGCGGGAATTCTAGCAAAAGTGATTGAAGACCACTTTACGGCGAGTACAACTCTTAACCATTGATGTCGCAAACGAACTCAGTGAGTAGTCTCCCTTTATTCAGTTTCCCTTTACGGCAAGTCGCGCACCTGTCACGACAATGAATGTTCGACGACCGGTCACCCAACATGAACAATGATAGTTTCGATTGATTTGATTACAGTTTACGGAGTTTCAACGTATATCATAACATTTGACCAGGCAAAAACGTTCGATTCGTGTGATTTGATTAAAATTAAGGAGTTTCCAGGACTATCACTTTATTTTTTAGGACATTCCAGGACTTTCCAACACTAGAATTAAATTCCAGGAGTTTTAAGGAGTTTCCAGGAGCCGTGCGAACCCTGTTAGTAAAAAGTTCCCATTTTTTCTCGAAGTATTCAGATTTCAGATTATATTTATAAATAGTTTTCTCCAAATTTAGATTATATTTGAGTATATTTATTATACCATCAAGGTTGGATGTAGAATCTATACGACGACACTTATAAATGTATTGTGATTGATAACATTTTAATTTAATGCTAACCAGTCAGCTTTGAGAAAACAAAAACCAGGCTATCTTACATTGGGTTGAGTGATTCCTGATGAATACCCAGATTGTGCCAGGGCTTTTCCATTAAAAAGTGTGTGCCGGGGGGAGGGGGGAGGCATGTTTAAATAGAGTCGGTAGGTGGTCGGTAAAAAATAAACCTTTGTTTCTGGGTACTTGGTCTAACTGAAAATTCATTCCGTTGGGTCCTTCATAAATTTTGTTATTAATTTTAATCATGTCGGTTGCTCAATCGTCTTAGTAAAATAGTTGTCGGTTGGTCGTCCTTGTGTAGAAAATATCGGTAGTATAAATTCAAAGCCAGCGAAAGATGATTTTGCACATTTGCACTTGATATGATACCAAATTGGAGTTTCTTGCACCTCACTTCCGTTGCCCACAAACCGAGGAACCAAGGGAGGTAAATCAGCAATTTCCGTAAATTGACAGGTAGCGCATTGATCGGCAAGTTATGCGCATGTTTTTGTGAATTGTATCGTCGTTTATGAAGTAAATGTCTATGAACTAAACATCTATGAAGTAAACGTCTTTGAACTAAACAGCATGGTAAGTTACTGTGAATTGGAGACTGTCAGATTGTCTGTGTGTACAACAATAACACTGACGCTTTGCATTTCTGGCATGGAGCACGCCAAACAAGTCCTTATAGTAGCATATATTCTCTAAAGTATACATGTTGGTCAATGGAAAAAAATGTACAGTAGGTGGTGAAGAAAATAATTGTATCCTGGGTGCTTGGTGACAAACATAAGTGAAAAACTAGAGCCTATGGGCTTTAATGAGATCTGGTAGCTGGTTTATTGGGGGATAAGTTTGTAATGAAATAAATGCACAATTATATATTTAATTTCAAATTAGGCACAGGTGGCACCAGGCACGAATGTATGTGGCTAAAACGCAATCACAAGTTACATCCTGTGACAAGCTATATGAAGGGCCGTTCACGCCATAAACGCATCCTTTAACGTTTTAACTTCTTAAACGTTTAAAAATTGTAAAGCTTTAAAAAGATTAAATGTTTAAACTTGAACCAACCAATCAGATGTTATGAACTGACATTTTCCTGTTAAAAGCAAACGTTTCGAGTTGTAAATTCGCGACTTCAGACGTTTCCTGTCAAAAGAAAAATTCGGTCTTTTAAAGGTTTCCGGTTAAAAGGATAACGTTTCCGGTTGTGATCGTCCAATCAGATTTTTTATTTGGGCCGCGTGTATTCCAACATCTACACCAACACGTGCAAACCTCCACTGGCAAACGTTTTCGGTATGTAGTGTACTTTAACCAATGAAAACCGTTCTTAAAAATAAGGTTTTGGAGAATATCTTTGGCACCGGAACAATTTGCGCAGGATATGATGCACGGTGGGCATGAAGAATACAATATGCGCGAATATTTGTAAGGGTTATTTTGATTGGTTCAAACAGACTACATAGCGGAAACGTTTTGCCAGTGGACACGTGTTGATGTTGAGGTTTGAACATACGCGGCAGCAATAAAAAAAATCTGACTGGACGATCACAACCGGTAACGATTTCCCTTACACCGGAAACGTTTAAAAGTCTCGAATATTACTACTGGAAACGTTTGCCTTTTGACAGGAAACGTCTAAAGTATTGGACGTTACAACAGCAAACGTTGTTGGACAGTAAAGGTCTTCCAAATGTCAATTCATGACATCTGATTGGTTGGTGCAAGTTAAACGTTTAAATTTATTAAACGTTTGGATTTATGGCGCGAACGGCCCTTCTTAAAAGGTACCGACATAATGAAGTTGAACATACCAAAGAAAGGCAGTCCTAGGATAAAAGTAACTCCGGAAATGGAAGCCGAAATATAGAATATTATATCACAATGACTTCCATTTTCGGAGTTACTTTTATCGTAGTTTATGTGAAATTGATCTGTGGGAACAATGAAAGGTAGTCATATAATGATGGAAGTTGCACACGTTACGCTAACCATGTGTTACCCAATTAATTTCCGTCCAATTAAGACACTACAGTAGGTGCTCATCCAACCTTGACTCAACCAAAATAGCTGAATTTTGCTCTTTATCTTGACACATAATTCCTCCAAAACGTCAGTTCGGGATTCCAAATGAACACCATGACCACCATGTTAACTTAACCAGCATAAAGAAAGCAATATGATACCTTCTTTAACATGGTATTGTTGGTGTTGCGTTGAAACTGCAAACTGACCTGTTGAGAATTCGATGGAAAAAGGGGCCAGTGGAATGAAGTCTAGGCCTAAATACCCACAGGGGATAAAGGTCAGTTTGTACAGAACATACATGTACCTAGGGGTAAATAAGAGAGATTACTAGGGGTAAATAGAGATTGATTTAGTGTTATGAGTGAGATGGGCTGGACATCAAGGTTGATGATGGTTATGCCACAAGTTAGGATAAGACAAGACATGTACTACACTTTCTGGATATCCCACAGATTGACTGGTGGAGCACAAGATAGGAAAAGATTATAAGGTATGTTACAGCTTGCTCTTGTGAGAAAAGTAAACAGTGGCCTGCAAAGGTGATAATGAGACAATGGTGGCCAGGTTGGCTGCTATGGTAGAGCATCTCTCACATATACACCTAACCAGCTAAACTGTATAATTTTCTCAGCAGAGTCCAAGCTTTGGTAAAGTGACGATACCAGTCTGCCATACTTTAGAGCGTATTAATCTCATATTTTGTGGAAAACAATGAACAGAGTAATATTTAATGCAGATAAGGGATCAAATATATGCCAAGTGACTAAATATAGACATACAAAAGCCTTTCAACCACTAAGGATCCCCAAAACTCATCTCTGTGGAACTACTTTCATGCAGCGTAAGGCTATCCCGTGAGTCGGTTTGCACTTTTGTCCATTTCCCTACAGCATTCTAAAGAGCCTCTGGCTGACGCCAGATCTCAAAAATACATTGTCTGAGCTTACAAAAGATACAGATATGAATAACTTCCGTATCATCCAAGAGGTGTTGTAGATCTGTAATTTTGAACAAGTAGGACAGCACAGGACTCGAAAATGGCGGGTTACGTTGGTAGAGTTTAGCTGATTGGCTGACGACATCACGTGGTTTAGATTTCGGGAAATTCCCTCGTATAGTTTCCGAAAGTAGGCTGAAAATGGATACACACGATCCCAGGTTAGTCTTACTGCATATAAATGACCCAGATGGTCACAGGTCACCTTTCATTGGACAATGGTCGGTCATTCTCTGGGTTTGTGGGTGTGGACCCGATTTATCCTGCAATGCGAAGAACGAGTCCAGATCCGGAGAGATTTTTGAACAGACGATACTGGCCGTAATCTGTCTACTGTATTGAATACAGGGAAGGTAACCCAGTCTACCAAAGGGCCATTTAATAATACTGTAACAATTTTGGCCAGAAAAAAAAACAATGCTCCATTACGGAGATGAATGGAGATCATAATTTACCAATTGTTGTGAGTATACAAAATCTTTCCCGCCATCGTTGCCATCTTCATAGTACTCTCTCAGGAATGTCCGGATTTTCTCTGAAAAAGAGGATTTGGAGATAAGTTTACCGTATATATTAGTGTGACTATAATTAACATTCGCATCTCGAATATTATGAAAAAAAAAAATTCCATAAACAGAAGCTCTTCGGGGGAAAAAACCCACAGGCTTATATGAATTCTGAACAAAAAACCCTTCAGTGGGCTACATGTATATAAATTTAATGGTATATGCCAACAGAAAACGAAAAAGAAAATTGTTGCCAGATATTTATTTGTACCGTATTAAATATAGAACAATATATCAAGGAAGTATTAAGGATGACGCATGTTAAAAATATGTTTTTGCACAATAATAACTTATATAAGTATAAATCATGTTTTAGCTCAATTACTAGATTTTGAACTATGACAAATTTAAAGCTACAAGCACGATAATTTATGAAAACACTGTTCATACGACGATATGTAACAGGCCTCGAAAATTGGTTCATTGACGTAACCGAAAAATCGGTTACGGTAATTTTGTCTTACGTAACCTATTGTTCGGTTACGATGTTAATTTTTACGTAACCAATTGGTTTCGCAAAACGGTTACGTAATTATAACAGTGCGCCGTCAACCAGTACCGTACAACTCGACTCGGGAGTAATATAAGCCTGTGGACAGCACGTGGTCAGAGACTGAACAGACAAATGAGTTAACATACGGGAATGGGATTGCACACGTAAATCGCTTCCACCATTCATGATTGGCTATTGTGACTCTGGCTGTATAATTCATTCAACATTTCCTTCTGATTCCATTAAAATCCCGATCGAAAAGTCTGAGAAGTTGAACACGCCGCCTGCAAATTTAGAGATGGCGGAAGTGACGAGTGTTAACCGCAAGCTTCGCGCTCTGAGATAATTCCTCCGCGAGGAGCTCCGCATGCCACCTCTGCTGCTAGCTCCGTGCAGAGCTTTCCACGGAGCAACAACCTCGGAGCGAGGAGGCTTGCGGGTAACCCTTACATTCCAACTCGTTGAAGTTTGATAATGCTGTTTCCTGGCCGCTATTGGTTTATTACGCCTGCCCTGAACCGAGGATAGACAAAACACTATGTGCAAGCTGACAGACTCAGACACACGCCTGCCACGTGGTAGTCTACAAATTCGATGCAGACAGGGTCGAGTTTGCGACTTGGTTTCGCTTTTAAAACATGCTGAAAGACACAGGTCATGTGGTTAAAGTTTGCGCAGTGGACAGACAGAGAAGAGGTTGGGACTTTTGCTACCAGAACATATGTTCAAGAAGTGCATTCACGTAACCGATTTTTCGTTCTGGCCATTTCGGATTTGCGTAACCGACACGCGAACGATCGTTTCGTTCGCGCCAAATTTCGAGGCCTGATGTAAGTCTTACAGTACAATTACTCTAAACATTTTACATCAAAACTAGAAGAACTATTGTAGACTCATGCACAATCAGATGAAGCCTGCCATCCTGTTCCCTGATACACATCTCTGATAGCACTGTTTACAGGCACAGATTTCTAGACCAGTCGCAGTTCTGGGGTTTTTTTTGGTTTTTTTCTTCTGGGCGGCTATGTGGGAACAACCACATGATTCACTATGAACTTGTTCCTCACAAAGCTCCTCTGAATGTTTACTACAAAGCATTCTCTTAGACACAACGGAAGTAACAGCGGCTCTAAACAAAGGACCAGCTGTTCTATCAATTACAGTGCCATGATTTTTATCATAGGCCTCAATGGAGCATAACAGGTTTTCTCTAAAAATCTTCTCTCAAACTTGAGATAAATTTCTACAACTTGGCGAAGTAAAAATCAGAGCTGAACTAGCCTTTTTCCAAGTTTTTTCCATTTACTTCTGTGTTAAAATTAGGCTTTTCAGAGGGAGAAAAATCTCCCAGTGACGTCATTGTATCATAGATATTGTACAGTGTTTGGGGGAGTTCCGAATCACTTTTCACATCCAGACTGCTAGCGCTCGTTCTTTTACGAGGTGAGAGCGACTGCTGGTCTTATATTCTAGGGAAATCTGTCGTCTATAATTGTATGTAAAAAAATCTTCAATCGGACTTTTCAGTCGATGAGAAAATAACCTCCGCTTCAGTGCACCAGCGCGGGCAGTTGCGAATCATTTTTGTGAGTTGCGGATCACGCCATCTAGCGGCCGTTACAGGCACTGAGAATGGAATTTTTATTGGCTTGAGGGGTCATCTGCTAATCCTCCATAGGTCGGTGAAGTCCTGGAGAATATTTCAATGTTGCCTTAATTCTCCCCGCCCTGTGAGCGAATTTTTAACTGTTGCAGTCCAGGCACAAATGACACGCAGATCTAGCGTCGAAAATGTTCTGAAGTATATTTATCTTGGAGCGAGCCTACAAAATTGCATTGTAATCTCAATTTAATTATTTTTTAGAACATTTTAAGATACGATGTCTGACAATCATAGAGGGTGGGCTAGTGAACTTTCCTGTACTGCTCCAAAACGACAAAACAGGGGAAGCGGGAACTTCGTGCCATTAAAGCTTATCATATTGGGGTCATTTTAGGCCTGGGCCGAGCAGAGGATCATGGGTAAATTCAAAAGGCGGCCGTGTGGTATCTCAGAAATTCGTTTTTTCAGCCAGTTCTGTCCATTTCTTCGAATTTTTCTGGCCTAAAAGGACTAGAAAGTATTTTATTTGGGCGAAAGTAGTTATTCTCTACTTTATTTGGTAGTTTATGAAAGAAAAATTGGAAAATTAAAATTTCGAAAAATCGACCCCAAAAATAGTCGACAAATGGCTGCCGAGATGACGTTACTCGACGTCATCATAGCGTTCATCTTAAACTTTGTTACTCTTTCGGGTAGAGCTTGAACAAAAGATACTGTGTGTTATGTTGCAGCGCTCTAGCCTTATGGATAGCGAAAATATATGCGATACACCCTAAATCTTCCAGACCAGATAGTGTTAATAAAGGGATATCCAGTTATTGAACTCGTAGAAACCTCGCACAGTGATAAACAATTTATTTATATAAAACTTTTTATATTGGAGTAAGAGATATGTCTGAAATTATTGAATATGATGAAGTAATATCGAGAAAATGATTTGTTCACCAAGGTTTGGAATGATTCGTGTACATAGTTCCGGTTACAAAGATATTGTCATTGATTCATTTTTTTTTGACAATGCCATGGATTGACCAATATTCCTTAAAGTCGGTTTACACCTGTTGTATTAGTTGTGCGACAGTCCCTTATTCACCGATTTCAAGTTATGAACGGCGCTTATTTCATTGATTCGGAATTGACATCTCTAGAGCGCCATTATATTACAATGCTGGTCAGTTAACATTTATCGCAAATCACTAGATATTTTGTTTGGCCATTTAGCAAGATTCTGTCACTTAAATAAATACTGAATATACCGCCTTAACCCACCTTATTTCGCGCAGATTCACTACTGGAAAAATCGCACGTGTTTTTCGACTCTGTGTCAATTTGTCATTGCACAGTACCGGGTGTATTACGTTGCCGAATTGACCGGAAAAGAAACAATGCAAGTCGGTTGTTTGACGTTCATTTCAGTCCACGGAAACAGACGTTCCAATAAACCTAAAAAGTTTTAATCGGATGCTTTACTTCAAGAAATATCAGGCATTAATTAGGAAAGTGATCCGCAACTCCCCGTGATTCGGAACTCCCCCAAACATAGTTCAATCATGAACGTCGCTCGTCTGGGCTCTCTCCTGCCTCTCTCCGTTCAACTCCGCCCATTAGCTAACAACGGTGCAGATTCCCCACATATTTTATGGGGGCGCTGTAAGCGCTGTGGACTCGATTTTCTCGGAGTTCGTCCGGCTTTTAGCTCTGCTGTGGCTAGATAAACATCTTACAAATATTCTACGACATTAACTTCAGAAAATCTTTGCGAAATAAAGACAAATCTTACCTTAGATGCCCAGCATCGCTGAAATCCAAACGACGGTCGACTGCGCGCGTGAAAAACGTTCCAAATTTACGCTCGGTTACATGTTTTCAAAAAGTGGTATCGTGCACGGAAACGGGCTGAATTGAATCCGCCCAAAAGAATAGATCCCAGCGGACAAGAAACCGCGATGAGAGCAAAAATCCCATGGCGTTTGTATTTCCATTCTCACCTCCTGCATACTGCTATATGTGAGAAAAGAATATATGGGAAACAAGGCATTTTGTTAATTGTGTGAATGCAGCGTTTGCTCATTAACACCAGTTCTTATTTTGGCGAGAGAGTGGTAAGAGAAATGATATGTATATATATTGTAGAAATTCAGGAAAAGGGTCAAACGTGAAGATAAATTGTTTGAAAATAGAGAAATCTACGACACGCTCACATTGCTCTCATAACGGTTTCTTGTCCGCTGCTTTTGGGCGGATTCAATTCAGTCCGTTTCCGTGCACGATGCCACTTTTTGAAAACATGTAACCGAGCGTAAATTTGGAACGTTTTTCACGCGCGCAGTCGATCGTCGTTTGGATTTCAGCGATGCTGGTCATCTAAGGTAAGATTTGTCTTTATTTCGCAAAGATTTTCTGAAGTTAATGTCGTAGAATATTTGTAAGATGTTTATCTAGCCACAGCAGAGCTAAAAGCCGGACGAACTCCGAGAAAATCGAGTCCACAGCGCTTACAGCGCCCCCATAAAATATGTGGGGAATCTGCACCGTTGTTAGCTAATGGGCGGAGTTGAACGGAGAGAGGCAGGAGAGAGCCCAGACGAGCGACGTTCATGATTGAACTACCCCAAACACTGTAGGTAGTATTTTTTGTAGGCCCTTTAAATTTGTGTTAAGAATTGTATAATTTATTAGAGCAACAGAATATAATATTGATCTGAAATCTGTTTCTGAATAACTGAAGTTTTCTCTTTGAATACCATTAATTACCAACAACAAATTGATGATGTTGTTGTTGTTGTTAGAAGATTGTTTTCCTATAGGGCCTAGATTTTTGTTGTTCCATTTTTCAGTTTTAGCCATGTGCATAGCTTGCAGTTCACCGTCACAGCCTGGACAGTGGCGTGGCGTAAGAACTATCTAAATAGTTTTACATAAACAGGTAATGATACAAACCATTTTCGGAGGTGTAATCTCTGGGAGGCATGATTGAACCTTCTCAATCAGACAGACTTTGACAAATGAACTCAGTTTCACGTTCGGTGATACCTCAGTGCAAAACAAAGCTGATCGAAAATGGCGCGAAATTTTAGTCACGTGACACGCACTTGCTGCAAGAAGAAAATAGCAAATTAATTTGAATAAACTGAACTCTGGACTAGAGAAATCTAAAATTTTGACAATTATGTAGATTAGAATATTTTTGAGAGCTTTTATTGGAAAATTGGATTTGGTACAGATCATCACGCATGCGCAATGGAGAGTTGACCTCATTGCCAGAAACTTACAACTTTGGAGTTGGTATGATGGTGAGTGGAAGGTGTATTATGTTTTTATTTGGAAGATTTGTTTGATGATCTCATGTTATTTTCGGTATCGAACTACAAAGTAAAATGTCATTTCTATCGCAGCATAAGTTGAAGTCATCACAGAAGGACAAAGTGAGGCAGTTCATTGCTTTCACACAGACGGGAGAGAAAACAGCAATCAACTGTTTGAATGCACACGAATGGACACTCGATGTTGCAGTTGACAACTATTTTACGAATCCAGAAAGATACTTTTGTGAAGCAAAAGCAGTGACAGATCGAAAGAAGTTAGACCAGTTATATCACAGATATAGAGGTAAATACTTGTGTGACAGTTTGTATATTTTATGATATGGTTACAACCTGAATGCCCAAACTGAAATTGAAAATAAACTCAATTTTGCAACAACAACAACATATAGGTCTACACATGTTGACAAGGGCCCCCTTGACAAGTCAAGCACTGTTGTATAAGCCACATCGTAATCCCAGAAGTACCACACGTTAACGCATATTCATCAGGTCGGGGAAAGGTTGAAATTGACCTGAATCACCTGAAAAGGGATGATTCCGCCCAGTTTGGGTGAATGACGTCATAAATCCTCACCCCAATTAGGCTGAATTAATCGTAACCCAAAGTGATCATTTTTTTACAATGATAAATATCTCAAATTATGAGCTGACCACTTTTGGCGCTAAAATAGGGAACATGTTTTCTCCGATACCATAAAATTCATGACGTACATTTGCTTATGAATTGTGCAGGAAAGCGGAATATGTTGTTGTCTCGCAAAAAATGATAAATCCGGTTGATACAACTTTACTGTTTATAAGTTTTTCGATGGAAAAAATATTTCGCTCACGTTCATACCTTTCGTTGTTGTCGTTACCGCCATGTTCTGGTCGAAGTCGAGGCCACGAGGGTCAACTAATCGATCACTTTTTTTTTAAATTATCATATTCGGTAAGAAGCATCAGGGGAGGTAATCCGGTGGAGAGCTCATGCCGAAGACAATTTGGTATTGAATTGAATTGAATTTTATTCTCTCAATCTTGCCCTCTCGCGTATTACTCATATTTTATCAACTATCGATTAATTTCGCCTGGCAGTTCCAAAACGAGGCAAACAAAGATGGCGGCAAACACGCTGCACACGCTGTGGTCGTTTTGCAGAACAGTTTGACTTTGAAAAAATACTATAAAATGGTAAGTAATCTGCATGTCTTGTGTTTATTTTTTTATTGACGACATACTCCACCTTCCCACAAACTTTGCTGACAGGATAGAAATATGAGTTCTGCAATTTTCTAGAGAGGAGGTCCTGGACAAATGCGCTGAACATTATCATCTTTCAAAGTCGTGGTCTTTGGATGAACGGGAGGAAACACTTTGGGTTATGATTAATTCAACTTAATTGGGTTGAGGATTCATGACGTCATTCACCCAAACTGGGCGGAATCATCCCTTTTCAGGTGATTCAGGTCAATTTCAACCTTTCCCCGACCTGTTCATGCCAGACGCGAGACTGAAGGGCAGGTTCACGCACATGCATTTTTTCACGGGAGATTCGCGCCTGGCATGGATATGCGATACTTCTGGTATTACGATGTTGCTTATTGGTAAACTGGTCAAGATTGTAATAGACTTGGCATTGTATTTCCTCTAACCCGTTTGCCCTGATGACCATTTATATCTGGCAGATTGTCCTGGCGGACCCGTCCTGACTAGGGTTAGCAGTTAGAGATCTGGTGACAAAATGGGATATCTAGTTTCGGTGATTCTAAAAGAATTATGGCAAGTGCATGCATTTTGGAGGGAGGTGATGAAATTGCACCTTTTAGCAAACAAACTGAAATCTCACATGTTCATCAAATGTTTAATTGGCACATTTTTAGTGGCTTAGTTCGGGTTGAATATATCGCAAGAATTTCATATTTTCAAAGATCTTCAGCCAGCCTAGCTTGATTACATCAGACGACTTTGATAGATATCTATCAAAACTCAATTGGGCAATTGGACAGCTCTGGAAACAAACCACGAATTCAACTCCATAGGCAGGTCATTCTCATTATGTTCCTCCTCCTGTCAGATACCATCCTCGCGAGCCAGTGTGTATCAATCGATCTATTGGGATCGATACACTGGCTTGGTTAGTTACCCGTACGAGTTCTGGATATAAATAGATGAAGGGATTTCCCCTGAATCAACCCAATCAGTGAACGCGCTAAGCTGGTTGATTAGGCCAATCCGCTGCGAGGTATCAGATGTGACAGGTTTCAATTTCATCGCGGGCCGAACTGCATTGATGTCAAGCGGAAATCGACATCGGAAGTCAAAGCAAAAACCGCAGGCTGGGGATACCAACATGCTAATTCAAAACAAGCGCGGGGGATGAAATGTACGAGAATGTATAATAGAGGCATCGACTCGAGAACTCATTCGAATCACCAAAAAAGTCCAGGTAAACCCTCTGCGAGGATTTAGGATTTACCTGGACTTGTGAAGATGGTCAGATATATACTGAGACTGATAGTTTAGGAGGTTACAAACTCTGACAATGGGAGACTGTAGACGGGTGCATGTTGTCGAGGTGCTTGCGCTCTTGTGTTGACTCGAGAGTAGCATCAGACAGGACACACCAGGCATTAAAGTGGATAAACAGTTATAATTAACCATTCTCATCGCAGAAAATTGTATACCTCCTACTGCCAGATACACTCTGATTTCATTGGGGTTAAAATGCGGCACACAGCTTATAGCGTTGGACATACCGGTTCTCGTCAGATCACCGAAGTTAAGCAACGTTAGACTCAGTCAATACTTGGATTGGTGACTGACTGGGTGCTGTACTGGCTCTGCTGGGCTGATCACTGTCCAGGGTAATAGGAACCGTGAGCACTCTCGTGTTCTGGCACATTGTAGGCACCGTCGTGATATGACTGAAACAAGGTTGAAAACGACACAACACTCTACTACTCACTCACTCCATACGCATGATTATAAGCACATTGTCTGTTACTAAATGGAGTGGAGTGGGCTCGGGACATCACGGCTAAACAGGACAATGTTCTCCGGACAAATTTTGAGAACCAAACATGTTCATTCTTCTTAGTTCTACCAAATGATCTCCACACACATAGTTTTTTTATGCTAAGTTGTTGTAAGAGATTTTATTTGACATTTAATAGTGGTATACTGCTTTTGGGAATGGTCAAAATTAAATAAAAGCGAACTTAAAACCCTTCTTTACCACGTCTGTTTGGAAATGACAAAGGTCGTGACCTGCTGACCCATGACATCATAGTCTTATTACGATCATTCGTGGCGAACAATCACAGCGAATGTTCTAGGCAACATTCCCATTGTAACGCTTAATGTCACAAAGCTAAAACGTAATGCCATTGTTGACGCATGATGAGGTAATTCCCATTTGTTGAACAACGCATGTCACAATGCGATGTCTGACATAACCAACTAGTCGATATTATACGACGTGATTGTAATCAGACTCTGACGTCATGGGTCAGGGGTTACAGTTTCAATCCAGTTTTTCACCACGTCTGTTTTATTCTGTTCAAAAATCCAATTTGATGCCATTTTTCGCCAATCTAGCCCCAGAACTCACTGTAGCTGCGAAAACTGACCTCTGGCCTAGTAGTGGATTTCTGGGAGCTTACTACTTGATCGCCATAAGCTCCCCACGGGTGGGGAGTTGTGCATTCTATGTGAGAGGTGAAGTTCCGCCAATACGGAAATAACCGAATGTGAGATTGATATACTGGCAGTATTCCATCTCGCTTGTATACAGGCTCCAGTGTCTGTCAAAATCAATGAAGACTGAGTGCAGTTCTATGCCTGCCACATTTTTTGGTCCAATACAATCAGAGGGTGTTACAGCAACAATTCAGCGGATCACATTCTGACAATGGGAGAAAGCTGTTAACTGACACAGGGCTCGACATTGAAGACTGCCCGAGACAGGTGAATGTAGCACTGGGCAGGAAGTTTCTAAGCTGATATGCCGAGACTTTTACGTATATTTTGCTCGTTTTTCAATCTTAATAAATTAAAATCCTATATGCTTCTCTATCGTATGGTCGCTACAGCATCTTATACTCGCCGATCTCCCTCCGTGTTCTGTGATGTCCAGTCATTCGTTTTTGAGGAGTGTGAGTGTGATCACACTCCATCACACTCCTGAAAATTAGCTCAGGAGTGTGAACAATAGCACTCGCCAATTGTAAGCCTCCCTAAGTTGTAACCTGGAGGAGTGTGATATCACACTCCTTAAAATCCTTTTTCAAACTTTAGGAGTGTGATTAACAGCACTCCAGCTATTTTCAAAAACGAAAGACTGGATGTCATGTCATGAATATGCAGTGCTGCAAACGAACCAATCACATCCGTTTTAGTAGCGGCATTTCTACTCCAGAAGTCGACGCTCGGCCTAACCGAGAAAAGGTGACATCGGCTCCCGCGCTGTTTCATGCCAGACGTCTGGATTAAATGACATCAATTTAAACGGGAATTATACTATCTATAAATGACGGCATTATGACAGGGGAAGTCCTAAAAAAGCAACGACGAAACATCCGATCAACATGATCAAGGGACAATGGCATGATATCAATGTGGTCTTGACTCAATCGCACAAAGATCTTGTTAATTTAAAGGTTATACAAAATGGTCTCAAAATCTGCTGCTTTTTTGTGCTAAATTGTTGTAGAGGTGATTATATCGCTTGTTTTACATTTTTGTATGTTTTCAAACTGCCCAAGGTTGGAAATAGCAGCAGTAAAGTGCGACAATTTCATGCCTCTGTCAAAACGGCGAAAGCTGTGACCGCTTGACCTGTGACGTCACAACCTGATTACGATCTTGCTCAAATGCCTGTTGTGACGTCAAAATGTCAGCGACATCACTCTATAACTCCCACAGTTGGGTGAACCTTTCGTAACAATGCCCGACGTCATAGACTATGACGTTTAGGGCGCAATCGTAATCAGGTTGTGACGTCATGCACCAGAGGTCACGGCTCCAATACGTTTTCCCCCACATGTGTGCTATTCGTGTCTTAAAACCCACTTCGACGACATTATTCGAGAAAAAAGTACTAATTTGTTGTTTGGAACACTACTGGGTATGTTTTAATGCAAAGTAGTATAGAGTCATTTGGTATAACCTTTAAGGAGATTTCGAAGGCTAAATTCTTCTTCAGAAAAATAATTTCACATGGAGAAAGAATTTATGTAGTACTTCAGAAATGTACAATAAGGCCGTTTCAAATTAGTTATATGTTTCTCGTCACCTCCCTCATTGATTTTTGCTTAAGAGAGCCTAAGGTTAAAAGATCCCTCACTGATATTTCTGAAAATCTCAAAATGATACATCAACACCAAGACAACCTCTGTAGGACAAATAGCTTAAAATACATCTGTAATATCGAAACATTTCAAAATGTGTTAATTAATAATTAAAAATAGGTAGTATTTCACAAATAAAACTATAGCATATCACCTTCCGACAGTTTCAAAGAGTTGCATTCTGTGTTTTTATCTCCAGTTGTGTTGTGTTTTCCGCCCTCTCTCAATGATTTCGGAAAATTTAGTGACGAGAAACGTAGAATTAATTTGCACCAGCCTAAAATAAGACCTGTATCAACACAATTACTGTTATTGATAATACACATGTTGTTGTGGTCTTTCTTTCAGACGCACACGAAGAAGACAAAATAACAGCTGATGGAGTTGCAAGGTTTCTCGAAGATTTGAGTCTGAGCCCAGACTCTAGGGTAGTGCTAATTATTGCCTGGAGGTTTAAGGCAGCCACACAATGTGAATTCACAAGAGAGGAGTTCGTGCAGGGCATGATGGAATTAGGGTACAACAGCATTTTATACTTGTGTATATATAAATGTGTCATGCTCACTCATAGCACAGGCAGCTTGGGGTCGAGAGTATATGCCGTCATACTGTGTATAGGACGAGAGCGAAGGCAGGAAACGTCATTGAGAGCCGGTGGTCAGATATCAGTGATTACTTATTAATTTGGCAAATGTCTCGGAAACACCCATAAAACTGTTCATGTGAAAAGGCTTTGTTCCCGCATGTTGTTTTTTCATGCAGTGAGTCGCCCTCTCAAAAACATGGAGGGCCCTCGGTGGCTGAGTGGTCTAAGGTGCTTCCCTGGTGACCGCTAGCTAGCCTCACACCGCTGAACCAGCACGGGTTCGAACCCAGCAGATCCATGTGTGAAAGTTTGTCAGTTACTTGCTGAAGGGCAGTGGTTCTCTCCGGGTACTCCGACTTCCCCCACCAACCAAACTGACTGTCACCATATGAGTGAAACAATCTTGAGTGTGACAATGAGCCAAAATGACTGCATATACTTTCGGCCCCAAGCAGCCTGTGCTCAAAGTCCGGGATGTCATTAGAAGGTGGTAGGTGTCCCTTTTTGGCAACCTACTAATACTATGATCGAAACTGCCTAAAACAGCACCCTACTTTCCATGTAATTTTAGTAAATGAAACACTCAAGTCGCACTCTTGCCGCCATCTGCTTTCATGCCTTCAAACCTTCTTGACATCCCCAAGTGTTCATCTTTCATTTATCACAAAGAAAGACTGGATTGGGTGGACAGATCTCTTTGTTATTTTTTGTCCAGCTATACTTAATAAGGGCCTGTATCCCACCTGAGTGGACTTGCACCCACCCAGTGACATTTGTTGTTTTATAGTGAGGCCAAAATTAAAAGTTATGTTTTTTGGGGGGTAACCCTCGCTAGCTACCCACCAAAAAGGCCCATACCCAAAACTTGTCATTGTATTTTTATTCCCCCACTCTAGTAAGGGGGGGGGGCATATAGCTTTTCCCGTGTTTCTTCCACATCTTGGTGACTATATAAGATGAAATTTTGAGGAGGTTTGTTTTTCCAAGGGCCCCCCCGGGGTCAAGGCCCCAATGCCCCTAATTACCCCACCCTCAAAAGTGGTACATATCCAATTTCAAGGTCATTGGTATGGTCCAATGATAGCCTTGCAACATAATAGGACTCCAGGTCAAAAGTGGTCTGGGCGAATTTCAGGGTCACTGGTATGGTCCAATCACAGCATAGCAAGTCAATTGAGAGCATTTTGTTTGATTTTTATAGAAATATAAATTTTTGTGTTCTGTAATTTATATCACTAGTACAATGCAATATAGTAGTCAATGAACATATTACCATACAAGACCCAGTAGAACTATCTGTTTGAAACATTTTCTGTTTTGGGTGGTCGATCTCTGGAATATATTGTTACGTCAGCCATTGTTGATTTGGACCAGTCCGATAAGGTTTATCGGAGTTTCAAGTGCCGGGTCTTAGGAAAGAAAAACAAAGCCACGTGGTCAAACCTTTATATATGACAACATAGCTGGTGCTGTTTTCTTTTCGGCAATGTGGGTTTTTTGGTGACAGAGCAAATAAATACAGGTATTCCTGTATAGAGGGAAGCCCAAAAAACACGGCAGGGCATTAAATTCACCCGAAGAAAATGCCAAACGATCGCAAACATTCAAAGAGGTTCAACATGCACTTGCTTGTCAGAACTTCGTTTCCTTTGCGTAGCGAAGTATGTTTGACTATGTGTTTTCGGGTCCCACCCGTTGTGAGCCTCGACACGGGAACGCACTCAGTGACCTAGAAACGTGGCACAAGTTTACAGCCTTGTCAGTCAGAATAGCAGGTCTTCTTCCTTATGTGCGACTAAACAGGGGTAACAAGTTTATATATTTTATCAAACATCAAACCCATTTGAGGCAAAAAATCGCGTAGTTGGAGGGCCTTTCCAACTCCTAAAATCTTCCACTGTCAGCCCAAGCTTCCATGCTTCTGCAGGCTTGGGGAACCACCGCATCGGTTTGTTTATCTTTCTTCAATCCCAGAATGCACTGCGGCCAGCGAAACTCCGATAAACCTTATACATCATGGACTCCTAGGTTTGGCAGGCATTATATCCCATTCATGGAATTTCAACAGTTTATCATAATCAATGTTGCAATTCAACAGCAATGCCATGATGGCACAATATGACTTTACAAAAACCATGTATCAATGCTGGCCACTATAGCGATGTCAGAGCATTGAGATTGACGTCACAATCCGAAATGACAACTGCCCACAGTGCATTCCATAGGACATTTTGGATGAGTCCCGTTCAGCCTTGCCGACATCAAAATTTAGCCCAGAGATTGACCACCCAAAACTGAAAATGTTTCAAACAGATAGTTCTACTGAGTGTTGTTGATAACGAGTCATGCAAAATTTCAAATTTCTATGATGAATAGTTCTCCAGAAAGAAACAGTTTTCTTTATAAACTGGAGAAATCAAGTAATGGAATTAAAGCGATAAACAGGTTACGGTTTATCAATTGATAGCGATGCCCCTTGCACTGATTTTCCGCCACACTAATGTGAATGACCAGTTTAATGTGACAGTTCTTCAATCAGACAAAAAATTCATACCGTATTTCAAAGATATAGCCACCAAATGCTCTATACCTCATTGCCATCTTCTGAATTGAGCACCTTCTCACTGTGTTACATCATACATTATGACTGGTCTGCTGCTTACATTGTACATGTATAAACCCTACAATCCCTTTCATAATTCAGTCCTTCTATCAAAATTCAATCAACCCCAATCAAATTTCAATCAGTGGTTCTAATAAATTTGATCACTCTCTTAAATCATTGAGAAAATAAACAAATAATTGTCTGCGTCATTCTGGACCATTGCTTGTTCTAATAGATGTGATCACCCCCAGATTTTATGGTGGGACTTCTCACTTCCTGTGGTTAAGTTACCAGAGGAATAAACCGTAACTGTAAACACTGCCGCTATCCCTGTTCTGGGCGCCCCCGCCAATCTTCAAATCCTGTATTTAACTTTCAGATGTTGTATTATTTTTATTTGTAGATGTGATAGTTTAGAAAAATTGAAGAACAAGTGTCCGTCAATGGAGCAAGAAATACGAGATTCAACTCGCTTCAAAGACTTTTACCAGTTTACTTTCAATTATGCTAAGAATCCAGGGCAAAAAAGTTTAGGTGAGTATAAGGTACACTCTGAACCCAGTAGCTGGTGTCCTGTCATATTACTGCTCCAACTGGCAGATATTATTAGTTACACAGTTTGTCAGTGACCCAATACAGAAATATATGGGGTCAGTAAAATATAAATTTTACTGACCACATATATTTCTGTATTGGGTCACTGAGTAAAATATAAATTATACTGACCCCATATATTTCTGTATTTGGTCACTGACAAACCGTGTAACGAATTTATCCCGCTGAAGACCCTTTCTTAATGTGTGAATGTACATAGGAAACATTCTGCGAGAAAGGCTTTCTTGTGAACAACTTTGGTCCTATGTTGTTGTTGCTCACGAAGCAAAAAACTGCTTGTGAAATCACACATTTGGCGTAAATAATCACTGATTACCATGAAATACGAGCTGTTCACAAAATGAATGCTATCTAATTTAGAACTACAGCTGCTGATGCTCATCTTTATTACAAATACTTGTAACCTTCAAAGTGAAGCCCAATGAGTGATCGACGTGAGACAGCTGACGCGAGTGCTTTGCAACAGGAGCTACTGTAAATGGAAATAAACTAGTTACTCACCCCGAATTACAATCGACGGAGGTGGACGGAAAAATATCTGGCGACCATGTGATCGTGATCGCTCGTTTTCATTGGACGATTTTGTCTGAAGCGAGATAAATTGGTATACAGATGCAGTGAAACATAAAATCTAAGTAAACCGACCAACCTCTAATTACTGACATTATCTTGGGTTACAATACTTAAATTTAAGGGCTTTTGAATGATGATAAAACCAGAATCCTGTCAACATTTGTATTGGATTGAAATAGCTTTTACAAAAAATATGCAAAACTGAAATTATATGGATTGCCAGTAGGTTATCGAAAAGACATATTTTCACATGCCTAACTGGATATTTTTCTGCCACTGAAGCCAAGTGAAGGACATCATTCGTTTTGTTTATTTGTATCTAACATTTCAATACACCAGATTTCTGCTTCACTTCGCACCAAAGTTTTATAAACATAGTAC
Source organism: Hanleya hanleyi (assembly GCA_036873755.1). Lineage (NCBI taxonomy): Eukaryota > Metazoa > Mollusca > Polyplacophora > Lepidopleurida > Hanleyidae > Hanleya > Hanleya hanleyi. Next base: position 30,228 of record JAVTVY010000632.1, read on the forward strand.
AGCAAAACCTGTGAAAATTGACCATGCTTGATATCCCTTGATGCGCTGGCATTTGCATTAAAAGTCATTATACTAAAGCGAAACCTGCTGTGAACACTGGCACCTGGGTAAACCGACTGACCTCTAAATGCTGGCATTATCCATGCCATGGTCTCAATAATTAAATTTAAAGTATTTTGAACCTTGATAAACCAGAACCCTCTCAAAACTGACAATATAATCTGGTGTCCAGCATGGTCGGTTTTGTCATTTATCATTACATTATTATGAAGTTCGAGCATCTTAAGCATATTAAGATATTGCTCTATTGGGTTCCAAAACTACCCAACTGTTCTAGCAGACAGACCCTGTGGGGCTCCCGGGGATTGACCTGGGGTGTCGTTGTGCACACTCCAGGTCATGGTAAGAATAGACCTCAGCCCCTCAGAGAGCTTGTTGTAAGAGGCGACTAACTGGGGCACCCGTGGGGATCCCGGGTGTGAAAAGGAATAGGACCCCACCCGTGGGGTCTCGGGTGTTAAAAGGAATAGGACTCTATCCGTGTGGTTTCCGGGTGTGAAAAGGAATAGGAACCAAATGCCGTGATATGACTGAAATATAGTTGAAGGCGACGTTAAATCATATTTACCTGTACTCTAGCAGACAAACATTTTTAAGCCAATTTCGTATGAAAATCTCTAATGGATTCTTTTCTTTCTACATGCACAATGTGACATATGAAACTTATTTATTCGGTAAATAACCAACGGACCAAAATCCAATTACAGGTTATTAAAACGCTATACACAGGCAGTGATTTCGACCGTACCTCTAAGGTCACTCTAGTGTCAAGTAAGAGACGTCACAGATCACCCGACAAACTAAGCTTCACACAGTCAGATGATAACAAAATACAATTATTGAAATTTGTAATCAAAATTATATTTATTTTTCAGTATCAATCCAACAATTTGATAATTTTTGTTAGAACTGAGCAGAGTGTGCCAATCATGAAGTCGTTTTCTTTGGAGATGTCACCAGCTGACTGCGGTCACCATATTTAACTCTTCCACTCCGCTCAGCTAGAGGGTGACTTAGGCTGCACTCTGATTTATCTTGACCATGACATCACGAACCAGTCCAAGGATATTTTCACTTACCCAGATCAGGTAGAGTAAGTCGTATGAGCTAGTCGAACATGCCAAGGGTGCATATAATTCAACAAGTAAAAAAATATTAATATAATTTTTTCTGTTTCGTTATCAGATCTCGACTATGCGGTGGCATATTGGAAAATTGTGCTTTCAGGAAGGTTTAAATTTCTAGATCTCTGGTGTAAATTTTTACAGGTGAGTTCTGTATATTTTTTTGTTTGACAAGTAAAACTAATCCAGAGGTAGCCGCCTCTCTGTTAAATGAAATCCTTGACTAAATTTAATACAGGGTTCGTATGTAGCCTTGAAGTCATGGAAACTTGTAGAATTTGAGATAATAAAGGAATTCCTCACTCAATTTCAATACACTTATATTGTGAAAGTTTTTAAAAAATGTTTCTCGACACAGAAGTAAAGTGTTATTTTATTCGTTACTGCAACACATTCCAGAGCATCTTGATTGGCGAAGATGAGTTCTGACGCAGTTGGATAGCAGCTTTACAATTACGTATTTCTTGCAGAGAGGGTTTGGCATCAGTGGAGAATAAACTCTGCTTAGAGTAGCGTAAATCTAACATGGTATCACAGCTGTCAAATGAGCAAGTTTGTTTACAATATTAGCTGACCGGTCAGTCTGTTGAACTAATCTGCCTTCTGATTGGCCAACGCCACAACTCATATATTCTAATTTCTTTGGACAAGTGACGTCACACATCCCACATTGTGGAGGCTTTTGACAGATATCAGTGTTAAAGAAGAAACCTTTGAACATACTTAAGGAAGAGTTAAGTCCCTGACTGATCATGGCCGCCTTTCACTTGTTTTCCAAAGTACAACGAATAGTTTGTTGCTGAGCCCTGAATCATGCATTTGCTTTGTGCAGTAAGAAAAGAAGAAATCATTCATCAACACACCACGACATTAGGCCTTTATTAATTCGAGTCAATTATGCTGTTATATATATATATATATATTATTTTCATATAATTTCAGGAACACCATAAAAGATCAATCCCTAAAGACACATGGAATTTACTGTTAGAGTTCAGCAATATGATAGATGATGATATGAGCAACTATGATGAGGAAGGTACGTCCTCAGTTCTTACATCATCATTAAAAATCTTACTATAATCAGGTTAGGGCGATCCCGCTCTCTAAAATGGAGGTAAGAAAGGTCGTTTTTGCTCAATAACTTTTGATTCCTTCTTAACCAATGCATCAACATTTCAGGCGCATTGATTTATCCATTGTTCCATGTCATAAAATTAATTTGCCATGTGAAGAACCAGCCAATGTTGTTTAAACAGCGCGAAGGATGTTTGGCCTATTATTATGCAAATTAGATCGATGACAATTTACATTTTTACTACCATTTAATGCGGATACATATATCTGTATGCGCCTCAAGAGGATTTTGCTGAATTCATGATGTGAACTGATTTATTGAGCGAAAACGACCCTTTTTACCTCCATTTTAGAGAGCGGGATTGCCCTAACCTGATAATGGGGTTCTCCAGCTGATGGCAAAGGGGAGCAAATCTTGTTACCCATGGAACACCAGTGCCCTCTATCTCATTGATACAATACTTCCATGAATGAATACTGGTCATATTCTGATTTTCATATTCTATTTCAGCGAGATAGAGAGCACTGGTGTTCCATGGGTTTATTGGAATCGCTATAGCTGTATATTTTTATCTACCCTGCTAGCAGAGGGTACTATTTTTAACTGCTTCGTGCCTCTGCTGTAAATACACCCTCTGTGCTCTGTTGTCGGCTGTTTCACGATCACAATGCAGACAGATAGTCGCCAAGCCTCGAGAGGGAGTACTAAACAACGCCCACCTGCGAGTCTGATTACGATCATAGTGGATAATGTCGACGACCTATTGTGACGAATGTTGCACAACAATTGGGTATCAATACAAACATTGGACAAGGCATACAAATATATTTTTTATCATTTAGAAAGTGATCGCATAACAGTTTTTTCGTTATTTTGGGATAACACATCTAACATATCTTGGAATAGCACAAATTCTAGTGCTGAAAATTTGGTCGAGTCCCGTGTGGGATTCGCACCAGCGACTCCAGAGTCAGGCACCTAATCGCCAGCACTGTATGTCGGCGATCTAAACCACTCGGGCCAACAGGCCTCCCACCGGAGATCTAAACCACTCAACCAACGGGCCTCCAGTTGGCCGAGTGGTTTAGATCGCCGACATACAGTGCTGGCGATTAGGTGCCTGACTCTGGGGTCTCTGGTTCGAATCCCGCACGGGACTCGACCAAAGTTTCAGCACTAGAATTTGTGCTATTCTAAGATAGTGTTATCCCAAAATAGCGAAAAAAACTGTAAGGCATACAAAGTTCAATAAACTGATCAGTTTCTTGCACGTGAGAAGTTGGCAACATGACTCAATGATTGACCAATTAGGGGCCTACAGTGTAACTCGAAGCAGTTGAGATGGTGCCGTGGTCATATTTTAATATCTCTGTTCGTATGTATTTGAAATTATTCACCATCGTGAAACAAGGTCGTATAATGTGTTGGCAATTTCTGTTCATCTTTCCGTCTATCCCTCTGTGAACTCTTGATGTTCTTGGGCCCCGTGGGGCTTCCGGGGATTGACCTGGGATGTCGT
>JAVTVY010000633.1:0-32990 GCA_036873755.1 Hanleya hanleyi
TTGACCTCGGGCCAAACCACTTTTAGTCGGAAGGGGTGCAAGGTTGTTATGCAAAGAATGCTTTAACCCAAATGAGAGGTCAAGGCCGCTATAGTTCCGGCAAAGGTCATTGAGTGCACTTCCGGTCACGTGACCTTTAGGGGCATGTATTCTTCCGCGGTGATGCGGTCTAGCGGTGATGCGGCCTAGCGGTGATGCGGTCGCGGAAGAAAGCTTCCTCGGAGAAAATGTAGTCCCCAGACTGAAAATACGCTGCATGGTCCGATTGGGTCGAGTGAGGTATCAAAGTGAAGCATTCGTCAAGGGGCATCTGATGGGCTGGGTGTGGGGTTGAAATATCGGCATTCTGCGCATGCGCGGTGGCCAAAGGGTATGAAAATAGACGTTTTGGAGCTAGGGAGCCACTAATGGTCCAATGGGGTCGAGTGAGGTATCAAAGTGAAGCATTCGTCAAGGGGCATTTGATGGGCTGGGTGTGGGGTTGAAATATCGGCATTCTGCGCATGCGCGGTGGCCAAAGGGTATGAAAATAGACGTTTTGGAGCTAGGGGAGCCCCTAATGGGCCGATGGAGTTGTATGAGGTATCCATGTGAAGCCTATGTGAGGGGGCATCTGACTGGACTAGCGGATCGGCCGTTGTCACCATTCTGCGCATGCGCAGACAGGGAATTGTGGGAAAAGGGTATGGTTGAAATATCGGCATTCTGCGCATGCGCGGTGGCCAAAGGGTATGAAAATAGACGTTTTGGAGCTAGGGGAGCCCCTAATGGTCCAATGGGGTCATATGATGTATCAATGTGAAGCCTATGTGAGGGGGCATCTGACTGGACTAGCGGCTCGACCGTTGTCACCATTCTGCGCATGCGCAGACAGGGAATTGTGGGAAAAGGGTATGGAAATAGACGTTTTGGGAACTAGGGAAGCCCCTAATGGGCCGATGGAGTTGTATGAGGTATCCATGTGAAGCCTATGTGAGGGGGCATCTGACTGGACTAGTGGCTCGAGCGTTGTCACCATTCTGCGCATGCGGAGACAGGGAATTATGGGAAAAGGGTATGGAAATAGACGTTTTGGGATCAAGGGGAGCCTCTAGTGGACCGATGGGGTCATATGAGGTATCAAAGTGAAGCCTATGTGAAGGGGCATCTGATGGGCTGGGTGTGGGGTTGAAATATCGCCATTCTGCGCATGGGCGGTGGCCAAAGGGTATGAAAATAGACGTTTTGGAGCTAGGGCAGCCACTAATGGTCCAATGGGGTCATATGATCGAGCTATCAATGTGAAGCATTCGTGAAGGGGCATCTGACTGGACTAGCGGCTCTGGCGTTGTCACCATTCTGCGCATGCGCAGACAGGGAATTGTGGGAAAAGGGTATGGAAATAGACGTTTTGGGATCTAGGGGAGCCCCTAATGGGCCGATGGAGTCGTATCAGGTATCCATGTGAAGCCTATGTGAGGGGGCATCTGACTGGACTAGCGGCTCGGGCGTTGTCACCATTCTGCGCATGCGCAGACAGGGAATTGTGGGAAAAGGGTATGGAAATAGACGTTTTGGGATCTAGGGGAGGCCCTAATGGGCCGATCGAGTTGTATGAGGTATCAATATGAAGCCTATGTGAAGGGGCATCCAGTCATGGGTGGGTGCATGTAAAGTTTTTCCTGAAAAAAACCCCGGAACACGGACTTTATCGAAAAATCCGGGAAAATGCCTATAGGGGGTATATAGGTCGCCGGGCTTAACGGGGCTTGCCTATCAATAGAGTTATCTCCCCCTAGTTCCAGGGTGGGTGTATGTAAAAATTTTCCTGAAAAAATACGGAACACGGACTTTATCCTAAATTACGGAAAATGCTTATATGGGGTATGGGGGGTATAGGACCATCCTGGGAAACCTACTTCTCGACATTTGCGGTATAGGTTGTGGGGTTCTCGTTTTCTTAGTCTCGTCAAGACAAACATGATAGGAAGTGTCGCGGAGCGAATCGTTGAAATTTTTGGAAAAAGTTCAGGGAGAGCCATATAGTCCCATACTAGGGGTATGGGACCGATGTTTGTCCCACTGGGAAACCTACTTCTAGACATTTGCGGTATGGTTGTTTGGATTTGTTTTCTTAGTCTCGTCAAGACAAACATGATAAGGAAGTGTTCCGGCACGAAACAGTGAAATTTTTGAAAAAGTACCATATAGCCCCATATAAACCCATATAGTCCCATACTGGGGGTATAGGACCAATGTTTGTCCCACTGGGAAACCTACTTCTATACATTTGCGGTATGGTTGTTTGGATTTGTTTTCTTAGTCTCGTCAAGACAAACATGATAGGAAGTGTCCCGGCACGAAACGGTGAAATTTTGGAAAAAGTACCATATAGCCCCATATAGACCCATATAGTCCAATACTGGGGGTATAGGACCAATGTTTGTCCCACTGAGAAACCTACTTCTATACATTTGCGGTATGGTTGTTTGGATTTGTTTTCTTAGTCTCGTCAAGACAAACATGATAGGAAGTGTCCCGGTACGGAACGGTGAATTTTTTGAAAAAAGTTCAGGGAGACCCATATAGACCCATATAGTCCCATACTGGGGTATAGGACCAATGTTTGTCCCACTGGGAAACCTACTTCTATACATTTGCAGTATGGTTGTTTGGATTTGTTTTCTTAGTCTCGTCAAGACAAACATGATAGGAAGTGTCCTGGCACGAAACGGTGAAATTTTTGGAAAAAGTTCATCGAGGCCTGGGTAGGCCCATAGGCCTATACTGCATGGCTATGGGAGTATAGGCCCATACGGGGTGGACGTGTTGGAGTCTAGGTGAGTCCCTGGTGGTCCAATGGTGTCGTATGAGGTCTTATTTTGAAGCTTTCATGCAGGAGCACTTGACTACACTAATGGTTCGTACGTTGTCAATACTCTGCGCATGCGCAGTCTGGCCGTAGTATAGAAAGCAGGCATTTTGAGGGGGTGTGTGGGTGTGTTTGGGGTAGAGATGGACCGCTATGGGTCCGAATGGGTCGTGGAAGGTGTCAAAGTGAAGCTTGTGTGGGTTAGAGTCCGAATGGTGTGTTTTTCAGTACAAGTCGCGTTAATCTGCGCATGCGCAGTTGGTTGTAGTAAGTAAAGTGGCCATTTTGGGGCAGTACATGAAGGTATTTGGGGTCGAGATGGGCTATTCACGGTTCGAATGCGTCCTGGAAGGTGTCATCTTGTAGCTCTCGGGGTGTAGACCCTGATTTGAGGGCTGTTCACGTCACCTGTGACGTCATCGGTGACGTCATCAGTACGAGTAGTAAGTAAAGTGGGCATTTTAGGGCAGTACAAGAAGGTATTTGGGGTAGAGATGGACCATCCTTGGTCCGAATGCGTCCTGGGAGGTGTCATTTTGTAGCTCTCGGGTGTAGACCCCGATTTGGGGCTGTTCACAGCATCTGTGACGTTATTGGTGACGTCATCAGTAGCGAAAGTGTGCATTTTGGGGCAGTGGAGGAAGGTATTTGGGGTAGAGATGCTTCATCCTCAGTCCGAATGCGTCGTGTGGGGTGTCATCTTGTAGTTCTCGGCGTGCGGACCTCGATTTGAGGGCTGTCCACAGCATCTGTGACGTCATTGGTGACGTCATCAGTAGGAGTAGTAGCGAAAGTGAGCATTTTGGGGCAATGACGGATGGTATTTGGTGTAGAGATGGACCATCCTTGGTCCGAATGCGTCATGGGAGGTGTCATGTTGTAGCTCTCGGGGTATAGACCCCGATATGAGGGATATCCACAGCATCTGTGACGTCATTGGTGACGTCATCAGTACGAGTAGTAGCGAAAGTGGGCATTTTTTTTAGCAGTGAAGGATGTTACTTGGTGTAGAGATGGACCATCCGCGGTGCGAATGCGTCGTGTGAGGTGTCATCTTGTAGCAACGCCCACCAACGCCATTCTTAATGCTTCAACGCCCTGGTGAAATAGCTCAGAAGCTCTGATATTCCATGGAATTGTCACTAATTCTTCGAAATGCAGTGACGCCCGTCGACGCCCGTCGACGCCCGTCGTTACACCTTAACACTCTAACATAACGCCATGATATAGACCGGAGAGAGAACAACAACAGCAACAACAACAACAAGGATGACACATGAGAGAACAACAACAACAACAAGAATTTTTTTTCATATAGTTTATTCTCCCCAATGTTACATCACACCCACGCTGGGGGAGCCGCGTTGGGTATATTTACAATTCAAGAAGATTCTTGTCCAATCAGAGGCCACCATTTGCATCTGTCATATTCGTTCCTGTCCGTTAGATGTATTCTCGGCTACTCTTATCCAATCAGAAGTCGCCATTTCAGAAGTTCCATCTTCGGCCATGTTCGCTCTGAACCGTTTGTTCTAATCGTCATCGGGCAGGCCAGGATACCGTTGAGGAAACATATCCTCAGATAGTTGTTTGCGCATTCTGAGTATCTTTCAGTGCATGGGTGAATACTTTCAGCCGATGGGGGTGGTGGGTCAGTTTAACCACGAAGAATTTAACATTGGTGACTCTCTCCACTATCCATTTGGTGTTGGACGCTGTTCATAGGCCCATTCCAAGGGATCCACAGTGTCCAGTTGGGCCAGCATCGTCTCTAGCGACGCCCGATTGGTGATTGTGAAAGGATGGTCGTACACTGCGTTGATGGCACTGGAATAGAAATAGCACAATTCGCGCGTCATCTTATGGCATAAGATGTAGCCAAATGCTACATTTAATGTGAAGGACGTAGGTTGGTCATTGAAGATGGCTTCCACGTAGCTGCGTAGACGGGCGAGGTCGGTCAGTCGGAAATTGTACAAGTCCAATATAGGGCGATGACGGTGGAAGCAGTGTCGGATCATGGACATCATGATACATCTCACTCACTGGATGATCTTCGGGTAAGAGATCGCTGGGAACATCCACCGCATCTTCCAGAAAATGTTCGTTGTTGTCAGGTGTATGACTGGAAACAGTAATGCTAGGGACCGGCTGGATATCTAGGCTCTTCTGAGCTGTGGGTATAGGCGGGCTCTCCGTGATCGCATCACCAGTGGCATTCTTCTCCCCGGGTTCATCTTCAGTGGATCTGTCCCTCCTGGGTGCCTCTTTAGTGGAAAGTTGTCCCTCATGCCGTGGTGACGGACCATGAATCAAACGCTCATGCCGTTTTAACTGACTGGGTCCTTTGAAGAGTTGACCACATTCTTCGCATGGCCGCTTGGGTTGGCCATGAATTGAACGTTCATGGCACTGTAAATGATCTGGGCGCTGAAACGACAGTGTAGGCCTATATATCGTACAGCTATACCGGGCGGTTCCATCGTGCTTGGTAGCCTCATGGCGGCGCAAGTCGTGCCGGCGAGTGAATGATTTCGAGCACGTAGTACAAGTGAACATCTTGGTGGTTGACAGAGTGTTGATGAAACGGCCAGGCCGTTTCCTTTTTATAGCAAGCTAGCTGTTGATCTATTTTTAGCACAATCAGTTCAACTTGTACGTCAGCGACAAGAACCCGGATGTAGGCGCGGACGTCAGCGACAACCAACTCCACCAACACCACCGCCACACACCACCAACACCACCACCAACGCCACCACCAACGCCACAAACGCCACCACCAACGCCACCAACGCCACCACCGGGCGTTGACGGGCGTCAACGCCCGGTGGTGGTGGTGGTGGGAACTCCCGTGTGGCAGAGCTCTTGGATCGGAGCTATTGGAATTCAAAGCCTGTGGAGCTCAGATCTCGGAAGTGACATTTGCATACGACCTCTGTGAGGTCACTTCCGCTTCCGTTCACGTGACCGGAACTGACCTTTGACCCCGGCGCGCGCGGTGTAAAGGTTTCCACCTAATACCTTCCTGCACTGCCCCAAAATGGCCACTTTACTTACTACAACCAACCAACCTCGTCCGTTAAATCGACGCACATTGATCTTTGACCTCAGAAATTTGCATATGACGTCACTTCCGGTTGGGGTGAATGAGGCGTGACCTTTGTACATGTCCAGACTTGTTTGTCTGGGGTTTTTCCCCACAATGGCATGCCGCCATTTTGGAGCCGCCATTCTAAAAATAGACCAACAGCTAGCTTGCTATAAAAAGGAAACGGCCTGGCCGTTTCATCAGACACTCTGTCAACCACCAAGATGTTCACTTGTACTACGTGCTCGAAATCATTCACTCGCCGGCACGACTTGCGCCGCCATGAGGCTACCAAGCACGATGGAACCGCCCGGTATAGCTGTACGATATGTAGGCCTACACTGTCGTTTCAGCGCCCAGATCATTTACAGCGCCATGAACGTTCAATTCATGGGCCATCCAAGCGTCCATGCGAAGAATGTGGTCAACTCTTCAAACGACCCAGTCAGTTAAAACGGCATGAGCGTTTGATTCATGGTCCGTCACCACGGCATGAGGGACAACTTTCCACTAAAGAGGCACCCAGGAGGGACAGATCCACTGAAGATGAACCCGGGGAGGAGAATGCCACTGGTGATGCGATCACGGAGAGCCCGCCTATACCCACAGCTCAGAAGAGCCTGGATATCCAGCCGGTCCCTAGCATTACTGTTTCCAGTCATACGCCTGACAACAACGAACATTTTCTGGAAGATGCGGTGGATGTTCCCAGCGATCTCTTACCCGAAGATCATCCAGTGAGTGAGATGTATCATGATGTCCATGATCCGACACTGCTTCCACCGTCATCGCCCTATATTGGACTTGTACAATTTCCGACTGACCGACCTCGTCCGTCTACGCAGCTACGTGGAAGCCATCTTCAATGACCAACCTACGTCCTTCACATTAAATGTAGCATTTGGGTACATCTTATGCCATAAGATGACGCGTGAATTGTGCTATTTCTATTCCAGCGCCATCAACCCAGTGTACGACCATACTTTCACAATCACCAATCGGGCGTCGCTAGAGACGATGCTGGCCCAACTGGACACTGTGGATCCCTTGGAATGGGCCTATGAACAGCGTCCCAACACCAAGTGGATAGTGGAGAGGGTCACCAATGTTACGTTCTTCGTGGTTAAACTGACCCACCACCCCCATCGGATGAAAGTATTCACCCATGCACTGATAGATACTCAGAATGCGCAAACAACTATCTGAGGATATGTTTCCTCAACGGTATCCTGGCCTGTCCGATGACGATTAGAACAAACGGTTCAGAGCGAACATGGCCGAAGATGGAACTTTCTGAAATGGCGACTTCTGATTGGACAAGAGTAGCCGAGAATACATCTAACGGACAGGAACGAATATGACAGATGCAAATGGTGGCCTCTGATTGGCCAAGAATCTTCTTGAATTGTAAATATACCCAACGCGGCTCCCCCAGCGTGGGTATGATGTAACATTGGGGAGAATAAACTATATGAAAAAAAATTCTTGTTGTTGTTGTTCTCTCATGTGTCATCGGTGTTGTTGTTGCTGTTGTTGTTCTCTCTCCGGTCTATATCATGGCGTTATGTTAGAGTGTTAAGGTGTAACGACGGGCGTCGACGGGCGTCACTGCATTTCGAAGAATTAGTGACAATTCCATGGAATATCAGAGCTTCTGAGGTGTTTCACCAGGGCGTTGAAGCATTAAGAATGGCGTTGGTGGGCGTTGCTACAAGATGACACCTCACACGACGCATTCGCACCGCGGATGGTCCATCTCTACACCAAATAACATCCTTCGCAGCTAAAAAATGCCCACTTTCGCTACTACTCGTACTGATGACGTCACAGATGCTGTGGATATCCCTCATATCGGGGTCTATACCCCGAGAGCTACAACATGACACCTCCCATGACGCATTCGGACCAAGGATGGTCCATCTCTACACCAAATACCATCCTTCACTGCCCCAAAATGCTCACTTTCGCTACTACTCCTACTGATGACGTCACCAATGACGTCACAGATGCTGTGGACAACCCTCAAATCGAGGTCCGCACGCCGAGAACTACAAGATGACACCCCACACGACGCATTCGGACTGAGGATGAAGCATCTCTACCCCAAATACCTTCCTCCACTGCCCCAAAATGCACACTTTCGCTACTACTCGTCCTGATGACGTCACCAATAACGTCACAGATGCTGTGAACAGCCCCCAAATCGGGGTCTACACCCCGAGAGCTACAAAATGACACCTCCCAGGACGCATTCGGACCAAGGATGGTCCATCTCTACCCCAAATACCTTCTTGTACTGCCCTAAAATGCCCACTTTACTTACTACTCGTACTGATGACGTCACCGATGACGTCACAGGTGACGTGGGCAGCCCTCAAATCGGGGTCTACACCCCGAGAGCTACAAGATGACACCTTCCAGGACGCATTCGAATCGTCAATAGCCCATCTCGACCCCAAATACCTTCATGTACTGCCCCAAAATGGCCACTTTACTTAATACAACCAACTGCGCATGCGCAGATTAACGCGACTTGCACTTAAAAACACACCATTCTGACTCTAACCCACACAAGCTTCACTTTGACACCTTCCACGACCCATTCGGACCCATAGCGGTCCATCTCTACCCCAAACACACCCACACACCCCCTCAAAATGCCTGCTTTCTATACTACGGCCAGACTGCGCATGCGCAAAGTATTGACAACGTACGAACCATTAGTATAGTCAAGTGCTCCTGCATGAGAGCTTCAAAATAAGACCTCATACGACACCATTGGACCACCAGGGACTCACCTAGACTCCAACACGTCCACCCCGTATGGGCCTATACTCCCATAGCCATGCAGTATAGGCCTATGGGCCTACCCAGGCCTCGGTGAACTTTTTCCAAAACTTTCACCGTTTCGTGCCGGGACACTTCCTATCATGTTTGTCTTGACGAGACTAAGAAAACAAATCCAAACAACCATACCGCAAATGTATAGAAGCAGGTTTCCCAGTGGGACAAACATTGGTCCTATACCCCTAGTATGGGACTATATGGGTCTATATGGGCTATAGACAGACCTCGAACTTTTTTCAAAAATTTCACCGTTTCGTGCCGGGACACTTCCTATCATGTTTGTCTTGGCGAGACTAAGAAAACAAATCCAAACAACCATACCGCAAATGTATAGAAGTAGGTTTCTCAGTGGGACAAACATTGGTCCTATACCCCCAGTATTGGACTATATGGGTCTATATGGGGCTATATGGTACTTTTTCCAAAATTTCACCGTTTCGTGCCGGGACACTTCCTATCATGTTTGTCTTGACGAGACTAAGAAAACAAATCCAAACAACCATACCGCAAATGTATAGAAGTAGGTTTCCCAGTGGGACAAACATTGGTCCTATACCCCCAGTATGGGACTATATGGGTTTATATGGGGCTATATGGTACTTTTTCAAAAATTTCACTGTTTCGTGCCGGAACACTTCCTTATCATGTTTGTCTTGACGAGACTAAGAAAACAAATCCAAACAACCATACCGCAAATGTCTAGAAGTAGGTTTCCTAGTGGGACAAACATCGGTCCCATACCCCTAGTATGGGACTATATGGCTCTCCCTGAACTTTTTCCAAAAATTTCAACGATTCGCTCCGCGACACTTCCTATCATGTTTGTCTTGACGAGACTAAGAAAACGAGAACCCCACAACCTATACCGCAAATGTCGAGAAGTAGGTTTCCCAGGATGGTCCTATACCCCCCATACCCCATATAAGCATTTTCCGTAATTTAGGATAAAGTCCGTGTTCCGTATTTTTTCAGGAAAATTTTTACATACACCCACCCTGGAACTAGGGGGAGATAACTCTATTGATAGGCAAGCCCCGTTAAGCCCGGCGACCTATATACCCCCCATACCCCATATAGGCATTTTCCCGGATTTTTCGATAAAGTCCGTGGTCCGTTTTTTTTTTTTTCAGGAGAAACTTTACATGCACCCACCCATGACTGGATGCCCCTTCACATAGGCTTCACATTGATATGTGACAACGCTCGAGCCACTAGTCCAGTCAGATGCCCCTCACATAGGCTTCACATGGATACCTCATACAACTCCATCCGCCCATTAGGGGCTTCCCTAGTTCCCAAAACGTCTATTTCCATACCCTTTTCCCACAATTCCCTGTCTGCGCATGCGCAGAATGGTGACAACGCCCGAGCCGCTAGTCCAGTCAGACGCCCCCTCACATAGGCTTCACATTGATACCTCATATGACCCCATTGGACCATTAGGGGCTCCCCTAGCTCCAAAACGTCTATTTTCATACCCTTTGGCCACCGCGCATGCGCAGAATGCCGATATTTCAACCCCACGCCCAGCCCGTCAGATGCCCCTTCACATAGGCTTCACTTTGATACCTCATACAACTCCATCGGCCCATTAGGGGCTCCCCGAGATCCCAAAACGTATATTTCCATACCGTTTTCCCACAATTCCCTGTCTGCGCATGCGGAGAATGGTGACAACGCTCGAGCTGCTAGTCCAGTCAGATGCCCCCTCACATAGGCTTCACATGGATACCTCATACGACTCCATCGGCCCATTAGGGGCTCCCCTAGATCCCAAAACGTCTATTTCCATACCCTTTTCCCACAATTCCCTGTCTGCGCATGCGCAGAATGGTGAGAACGCCCGAGCAGCTAGTCCAATCAGATGCCCCTTCACGAGTGCTTCACATTGATACCTCATATGACCCCATTGGACCATTAGTGGCTCCCCTAGCTCCAAAACGTCTATTTTCATACCCTTTGGCCACCGCGCATGCGCAGAATGCCGATATTTCAACCCCACACCCAGCCCATCAGATGCCCCTTCACGAATGCTTCACTTTGATACCTCATATGACCCCATCGGTCCACTAGGGGCTCCCCTAGATCCCAAAACGTCTATTTCCATACCCTTTTCCCACAATTCCCTGTCTGCGCATGCGCAGAATGGTGACAACGCAAGCTCGCAAGTTTACACAGTTTGAACCACATCATTTGACAGTTTACACCCCGATGAACCTGCAAAATGCGAAAGTCAATCCTTAATTACAGTTCACCGGGGTCTAGCAAAACAGAATAAGCTTTCGTGAGAATGATGTTGTGGAATGGCTTCCAGAGTGTAACATATAAAAAAACAACAAATGCAATAAAAATACTGAGCCAATTACAAATTCACGTCACGTCAGCAATGTCCTCCGGCGTTGTTCGATTTCCAACATTTCAGACAAAATATGTTTGGACTACGTCAGCTATAGCTGGCAAAGTCCTATGGAATGTACGTTCTCCTCGCAGCCAGAAAAAAGGTGAAAACTATCACCCCGAAAAGGTGATGAGTTAGAGCCATCAACCTTTTCATGATCACCTTTAAAAATGATGGCTATCACCTCTGAGGAGAGATGAGCAATGATTGTAAATGTAGGTCATCGCCTTTTTAGGGTGATGAGGCACAACTGAGAGTGAATATATGAAGAAAGACGGATGAGGTCATAGGCCGACGGTCAATGGTGAAGATCACAAATTTGGCCCAAAAAAATCAGGAAATCATCGAAATTTAAATTATTGTTTTGACGATATGCCAGATAATTAAATTGTCAAAGGTCAATGTCACCGTTTCCTCCCCAAAGAGAAAAAATGTTGAAATATATCTATCTGTGCTACTACTCCAGTCCAAGGATGTGGAATGTAATCAAACTCCAGGAATATCTCACGCTTGCGGCAAAAACCCCCCCCCCAAAAAACCTATAGAGGTCGAAACTGGGAATAATAAAACCAGGAAGCCTTTGGTAAAACACATTTTTGTGAGTGGATGCATTAGGTGGAAGCGATGTGTCGGGCACCCGAGACCACTGAAACCCGAAAGACTGGTACTTTTGTTTTAATGACGTAGTCCATATTGTCAATTAGGTTCGTATGTTTTAATCTCGCTTGAGGAAATGGGTTAGCTAACTTGACAAGGCACCTTAGTAACCTGTATCCTCAGGCCACTGATTGATCAAGCGTGATCAACCCAGAAAAACCTTTATATACCGCGCTACGCCTGGATGCTAAGCAGGTATCACCACATCTGCATTGGAAAAGGATGGAATACTGGAGCATGTGCTTGAATTCATTGTACTGTGCACAAGGAAACCGATATTTAACTTCCAATCAATTCCATTGAAAAGGTAACATACTGTCTAAAGATTTTAGCGTCTTGACGCGTTTAGTCTGTTAGCATCACATGGGCTTTGTTAATTGGTTATTAGGTTGGTTGGTGGTGGGTGGGATCGAGGTACTCCATTATATCCAATATTCTCATGCTCATTCTCGTTCTACTCTAGGTTCGAAATTTAGTCCTTTAACAGGTCAGAGAGAACTACCTCCCTAAAATGGAGGTAAATTCGTTTTTGCTTAATAATTTTTTATTTATTCACCATCTCAGTCCAAAATCTTCAGGCGACTGTTTCATGTTGTAACAGTGATTCTCCAATGAAAGTGTGCATAGTCTAATTTATTATGCCAATTTATATTGACGACAATTTGTTTTTTTGGTACCATCCGATGCGAATATATATGTTCATGGTCGCCTATGACGGACGTATCTTGGGCAAAAGCGACCTTTTTCACCTTCATTGTTGAGAGGCAGTCCTCTCTAACCCGTTTATTTTTTTTTACGGCTTATCGCATTGCTATTTATCGCCTAATTAGTTTAGTTGCGGTCGGATGTATGCTGTGTAAATATTTTCTTTAACGTCTCGAGGGATTTAGGAAAGAAAAGACAGGTAGAGTGACTTGAAATCCAAAAGGTTCGAAAGGGACATCCAACGACCACTGGAGGTGGGAACTTTTACTTTGAGTATGAATTCCTGGGACGAAACCTTTTTATGTGGGAAAGTTGTGAAACTGCACCAGGACAGCTATTTGGTCCATCAGAGTGGCCTGAAACTGGAAATAATTAAAAAAAACTATCTCACGGCGTCCACATGTTGTATGATAAGTAACGCCTTTATCAATGTCCACATGGTGCAGAATCATCATCACCTTTATGAATGTCCTCATGGTGTAGAATCATGATCACGTGTAGAATAATCATCACATTTAACAATGTCCACATGGTGTAGAATCATCATCACCTTTATCAATGTCCACACGGTGTAGTCATCCTCACATTTATCAATGTCCACATGGTGTAAAATGTCCACATGGTGTAGAATCATCATCACCTTTATCAATGTCCTCATGGTGTAGAATCATGATCACGTGTAGAATAATCATCACATTTAACAATGTCCACATGGTGTAGAATCATCATCACCTTTATCAATGTCCACACGGTGTAGTCATCCTCACATTTATCAATGTCCACATGGTGTAAATTCATAATCACCTTTATCAATGTTCACATGGTGTAGAATCACCATGACCTTTATCAATGCCCATATGGTATAGAATAATCATCACATTTATCAATGTCCACATGGAGTAGAATCATCATCACCTTTATCAATGTCCACATGGTGTAGAATCACCATGACCTTTATCAATGCCCATATGGTATAGAATAATCATCACATTTATCAATGTCCACATGGAGTAGAATCATCATCATCTTTATCAATGTCCACATAATGTAGACTCATCATCACATTTATCAAGGTCTACATGGTGTAGAATCACCATGATCTATATTATTGTCCACATGATGTAGAATCATCATGATCAATATTATTGTCCACATGGTGTAGATCATCATCACCTTTAGCATCATTGCCCACATGGTGTAGAATAATCATCACATTTATCAATGTCTACGTGGTGTAGAATCATCATCACCTTTGTCAATGTCCACTTGGCGTAGAATCATCATCAGATTATCAATGTCCATATGGTGTAAAATCGTCATCACATTTATCAATTTCAACAAGGTGTAGAATCATCATCACCTTTATCAATGTCCACATGATGTAAAATCATCATCACCTTTATCAATGTTTCCGTGTTGTAAATTCACTATCTCCTTTATCAGTGTCCATATGGTGTAGAATCATCATCACATCTATCAATGTCCATGTTGTAGAATCATTATCACCTCTGTCAATGTCCACATGTTGTAGAATCACCATCTCCTTTCTCAATGTCCATATGGTGTGGAATCAGCATCACGTCTATCAATATTCACATGGTGTAAAATCACCATTACCTCTATCAACGTCCACATGGTGTAGAATCACCATTACCTTTATCAGTGTCTACATGGTGTAGAATCATCATCACCTTTATCAATGTTCACATGGTATAGAATCATCGTCACCTTTATGTTTCCGTCTTGTTAAATCACTATCTCCATTGTCATTGTCCAATTGGGGTGGAATCATCATCACCTCTATCAGTGCCCATGTTGTACAATCATCATCACCTCTATCAATGTCCATGTTGTACAATCATCATCACCTCTATCAATGTCCATGTTGTACAATCATCATCACATCTATCAATGTCCATATTGTAGAATCATCATCACCTCTATCAATGTCCGTGTTGTAGAATCATCATCACATCTATCAATGTCCATATTGTAGAATCATCATCACATCTATCAATGTCCATATTGTAGAATCATCATCACCTCTATCAATGTCCATGGTGTAGAATCATCATCACATCTATCAATGTCCATATTGTAGAATCATCATCACATCTATCAATGTCCATATTGTAGAATCATCATCACATCTATCAATGTCCACATGGTGTAAAATCATCATCACCTTTATCAATGTCCCCATGGTGTAGGATCACCATGTCCTTTACCAATGTCCACATGGCGTAGAATTAGCATCACCTCTACTTATGTCTATGTTGTAGAAGCATCATCTCCTCTATCAATGTCCATATGTTGCAGAATGACCATTTCCTTTATCAATGTCCACATGGCGTAGAATCATCATCATCTCAGTGTCCACATGGTGTAGAATAATCATCACCTCTACCAATGTCCATTCAGTAGAATCATCACACATGATGTAGAATCATCATCAAGGTTCACATGTTGTAGAATTCTTTATGACAGGTATTAATGTCTTAATGTTGTAGAATACCAAGCTTCACCATGGCAGCACCTGACGCATTGATCCGGAAGTGGAGAAAACTTTTTCACTACCGTGACACAGATAAAGATGGAATTGTGACAAAAAACGACTTCAGAAGCTATGGCGAACGTCTGGTGACCATATACGGAGCCAGAGCTGCCCCTGCTTTGGATATATGCGAATTTATCTGGGAAGTATATGGTTCCAGGGGCTATAAGGAAGCCGTGTCTGAAGAACAATGGGTTGGCTGCTGGGACCACTTCTGGAATTATGAAAGGGATGTTTTAAAGTCCAAGGTTGGGAAATATGCCGAGATAAGCTTTGATGTTATCGATTCCAATGGAGATGGAGAAATATCTCTAGAAGAATACGCGATTTACCAAAATTCTTTTGGTATCCATAACCGGGATTACATAGAGCACATCTTCAGACAGATCGATAGGGACGGAAACGGCGCTATTAGCAGGGACGAGTTTGTGGACGAGATTCTGGATTACGTCTTGGAGGATGGCCCCGAAAAAATTCCGGAACTTTACGATCACGACCAGGCTAAGAATTTTCGGAAGGCGTAATTATCAGTGACTATGTTTGTACATCACTCTATTACCATCTTTTTATAAGTCGTAGTCAACAGTTCAACTAGAGTGGATTTTACTATCCACATAGGAGTAAAAGATGACAACATATATCGGTAATTTAAATTTCATTAGATATGAACACAAACGAATATATTTATTAGATCCAACAAGGTATGACTATATTGATTAGATATGTATGGTTTGTTCATTTTCGTTTGTTGGACTGAATAACGAGTTCAACGCTCTGATAAATATAATTTGACCAATCACTGGCTCACAGTCGTGACCACTGAGAGGTTCTTTCAACGTATGGAGACAATAGTGGATACTTCAATGGGTTATGCCGTTACCTTCAGAGTGTATAGTGTTATATTCGCTTATAGTTTAGGTGATCAGTTTACATCCAGCCAGGGACAGCGGTTACTTGCTTTCATAATATATCTATGACATGGGATGAAGTTTCGTTTAAGAGATACATGCAGGGGGTATTACACAGAACTCAGGGGACGGCTTCTGTCCACAGGGGGAGTGCGTGTAGAAGTGGTGGTGGTTGGAATGGGGCCTGGGTGAGGTGATGTTTCTCTGCGCGCCTTCACTGAATGACGAATTCACAAATTGTGATCGATGTTTCAAGATCACATGTTATTAACCGAATAGGACATATTAACATGGAATCGTGCATGCTTTTACTGATGTGTAAACAGATTCTCTTGTTATGGTATGGCTTCCATAAGGTGAAACTTACCATAATGTGTTATTTGTGATTCTATTAATAAATCAGAAATCTCATCATTTTACCAAACTGGTTGTTGTTCGGTTCCTGTAACTAGAAATTGGCAATCATTTTCCCAAACTATTGGGTAATGATTCCCGAGCATGTTTCAACCTTCCCGGCCCGGCAGAGGATTACACTGGTAATTCTCTTGATCACCCTTTCCGGTCTTGAGTGGGTGGGCGGCCTAAATAGAGAATAAATCAAGCGGTGGGGCGAACATCGTAATATGGTGGAGAAACCGAGCAAGAGCATATATTGATTGCTAATTCGAAACTGTATCTGACAATCGGTTTGATGTAATGTTACTTGAGTTAGTAGTTGAACCTGCACCCCCTGATTGGCCGGATAGCTGTAAGTAGTATATAAAGGCTAAATTTCTTAGTATTTATGCAAATGAGATGACGTCATCGATGACGTCACAGAGCTCTCGTCCAATCAGAAGCCGGCAATGTCCGGCCCTCTCCATGAGAATAGATAGCCTTTATCTGCCCTTCCGAAGCATTCATGAACTGTACAGGGTCCCCGACAATATTGCCATCTATTTGCCCATGTTAAATGGCAAGTGGGGAACCCTCAGTTTCTCCATACAATGGAAGGGTCTTAGTGGGAATTGAACCCGGGTCGCTTTATCAAGAGGCAGACACGTTATCCATTAGGCCACGAGTCATATGATACAAACCAAGGTTGAAAATAGCATATATATGTCTACTATATGGCCCATACTGGCCCACTGGCCAATGTTGAATCTACACCACACATGCTCATTGCAGTATGGGTTGTTTGGTTTTGTTTTTCACATCTCAACACCTAGAACACGATGGGCAGGGTCCCGAAGCGATTGGTTGAAATTTTTTGAAAAAGTCATTCTGCGCAAGCGCAGTAGACAAAGGGTACGGAAATACACGTTTTGGAGTCCAGGTGGGCCACTATTGGGCCGATTGCATCAAGTGAGGTATTATTGTAAAGCATACGCGAGGGAGCATCCAGCGGGATGGCTGGGACGTGAAACTGACGTCATTCTGCGCATGCGCAGTAGACAAAGGGTATGGAAATAGCCGTTTTGGGGTCTAGGTGGGCCACTAGTGGGCCAATTGCATCGAGTGGGGTATCATTGTAAAGCATACGCGAGGGAGCATCCAGCGGAATGACTGAAACGTGTAACTAACGTCATTCTGCGCATGCGCAGTAGACAAAGACTATGCAAATAGACGTTTTGTGGCCGAGAGGGGCCACTATTGGTCTGCTTGGGTCGAGTGAGGTATCATTGTAAAGCATACGTGAGGGAGCATCCGAAGCAAGGTATGTGACGTGCAACTGACGTCATTCTGCGCATGCGCAGTGGAAAAAAGGTATGGAAATAGACGTTTTGGGGTCTAGGTGGACCACTAGTGGTCCGATGGAGTCGAGTGAGGTATCAATGTAATGCATACATAGAGGAGCATGCGCCTGGACTAGTGTGTTGTTTGTTTTCAACATTCCGCGCATGCGCAGACAGGGAATTCTGGGAAAATGATATGGAAATAGACGTTTTGGGGTCTAAGCGGGCCACTAGTGGTCCGATTGCATCAAGTGAGGTATCATTGTAAAGCATACGCGAGGGAACATCCAGCGAGATGGTTGAAACGTGAAACTGACGTCATTCTGCGCATGCGCGGTAGAGAAACGGTATGGAAATAGACGTTTTGGGGCCGAGAGGGGCCACTATTGGGCCAATTGGGTCGAGTGAGGTGTCAATGTGAAGCACTCGTGAGAGAGCATCCGACGGTATGGCTGAAACGGGGAACTGACGCCATTCTGCGCATGCGCAGTAGACAAAGTGTATGGATATAGACGTTTTGGGGCCTAGGTGGGCCACTCTTGGTCCGATTGGGTCCAGTGAGGTATCATTGTAAAGCATAAGTGAGGGAGCATGCGACGGGATGGGTGTGAAGTAAAACTGACGTCATTCTGCGCATGCGCAGTAGACAAAGTATATGGAAATAGACGTTTTGGGATCTAGGCGGGCCACTAGTGGTCCGATGGAGTCGATTGAGGTATTATTGTAAAGCATACGTGAGGCAGTATCCGACGGAATGGGTGTGACGTCATTCTGTGCATGCGCAGTAGAGAAAGTGTATGGACATAGACGTTTAGAGGACGAGAGGGCCACTGGTGGCCCGATTAAGTCGTGAGAGGTATCATCTTGTAGATCTCGGTGTGTAGACCACGATTTGAGGGATGTCCACGTCATCTGTGACGTCATTGGTGACGTCATCAGTAGGAGTAGTAGCCAAAGTGGGTATTCTGGGGATGTGAGAGGAGGTGTTTGGGGTAGAGAGGGACCATCAGTGGTCCGAATGGGTCGTGGGAGGTGTCAAAGTGAAGCCGTCGTGGAGGTACGTCCGACTGGACTAACATATTGTCCGGTTCCATCATTCTGCGCATGCGCAGTCTAGCCGTAGTATATAAAGCAGGTATTTGGTTCTTTTGGGGTAGAGAGGGACCATCCGTGGTCCAAATGGACCGTGACGGGTATCAGTGTGAAGCTCTCCTCGGGTAGTTAAAAAGTGCGCGTGTGCGTGCATGTGTGTGTGAGTGTGTATGTGTGTATGTGTGTGTATGCGTCTGTGTTTATGCGTGTGTGTATGCGTCTGTGTGTATGTGTGTGTGCGTGTGTGTATGCGGGTGTGTGCATGTGCATATGCATGTGTGCATGCGTCTGTGTGCGCGTGTGTGTGTATGCGTGAGTGTGTATGCGTGTGTGTGTATGCGTGCGGGTGTGTGTATGCAAGTGTGTGTATGCGTGTGTGTGTATGTAAGTGTGTGTGTATGCAAGTGTGTGTATGCGTCTGTGTGTGTGTGTGTGTGTGTGTGTATGTTGGACATAGATGTTTTTGGGGTCCAGGTGGGCCACTATTGTGCCGATTGGATCGAGTGAAGTCTCAGTGTAAAGCAGTAGTGAGCTCGGAGCTCTTGGAGCTCTTGGAGCTCTTGAAGCTCCGCAGCTCTTGGAGCTCGGAGCTCGGAGCTCGGGAGCGGGCGTCTACGCCCGGTGTTGGTAGTGGGAGCTCTCGTATGGTAGAGCTCTTGGATCGGAGCTCTTGGAGCTCAAAGCGTGTGGAGCTCAGAGCTCGGAAGTGACGTCATCGTTTTATATCCGGGTCCTCATCTTACATGCGGGGTTTCCATGTTTACTCTCACGTGACCGGAACCGGAAGTTGTCACAAGACCGGTGGTATGCCCTACGGGCTATAGGGTACAGGGTGCACCAGGTATGTGTGTGTGTGATGCATGTCGTGTTTATATGCAAGAGCTCCGAGGGGTGCCACCTGTCTTGTGAAAACTTCCGGTTCCGATCACGTGAGAGTAAACATGGAAATTCCCGGATGTAAGATGAGGACCCCGATATAAAACGATGACGTCACTTCCGAGCTCTGAGCTCCACACGCTTTGAGCTCCAAGAGCTCCAATCCAAGAAAGCCTGGGCAAAGCCAGCGAGAGCCCCACTACCAACACCGGGCGTAGACGCCCGCTCCCGAGCTCCGAGCTCCGAACTCCAAGAGCTCCGGAGCTTCAAGAGCTCCAAGAGCTCCGAGCTCCGGAGCTCCAAGAGCTCCAAGAGCTCCTCCCTCACGACTGCTTTACACTGAGACCTCACTCGATCCAATCGGCCCACTAGTGGCCCACCTGGACCCCAAAACGTTTATGTCCAACATACACACACACACACACACACACAGACGCATACACACACTTGCATACACACACACTTGCATACACACACACGCATACGCACACTTGCATACACACACACGCAAGCATACACACACACGCACACACACTGACGCATACACACACACACGCGCACACACAGGCATGCACACATGGATACAGACACACACACGCACACACACACGCACACACATACACACAGACGCATACACAGACGCATAAACACAGACGCATACACACACATACACGCATACACACTCATACGCACATGCACGCACACGCACACTTTTTGACTACCCCAGGAGAGCTTCACACTGATACCCGTCACGGTCCATTTGGACCACGGATGGTCTCTCTCTACCCCAAAAGAACCCCCAAATGCCTGCTTTATATACTACGGCTAGATTGCGCATGCGCAGAATGATGAAACCGGACAATATGTTAGCCCAGTAGGATGTACCTCCACGACGGCTTCACTTTGACACCTCCCACGACCCATTCGGACCACTGATGGTCCCTCTCTACCCCAAACACCTCCTTTCACACCCCCAGAATAGCCACTTTGGCTACTACTCCTACTGATGACGTCACAGATGACGTGGACATCCCTCAAATTGTGGTCTACACACCGAGAGCTACAAGATGATACCTCTCACGTCTCAATCGGGCCACCAGTGGCCCCTCTCATCCTCTAAACGTCTATGTCCATACACTTTCTCTACTGCGCATGCGCAGAATGACGTCAGTTCTACGTCACACCCATCCCGTCGAATGCTGCCTCACGAATGCTTTACAATAATACCTCAATCGACTCCATCGGACCACTAGTGGCCCGCCTAGATCCCAAAACGTCTATTTCCATATACTTTGTCTACTGCGCATGCGCAGAATGACGTCAGTTTTACCTCACACCCATCCCGTCGGATGCTCCCTCACGTATGCTTTACAATGATACCTCACTGGACCCAATCGGACCAAGAGTGGCCCACCTAGGTCCCAAAACGTCTATGTCCATACACTTTGTCTACTGCGCATGCGCAGAATGGCGTCAGTTCCCCGTTTCAGCCATACCGTCGGATGCTCTCTCACGAGTGCTTCACATTGACACCTCACTCGACCCAATCGGCCCAATAGTGGCCCCTCTCGGCCACAAAACGTCTATTTCCAAACCGTTTCTCTACTTCGCATGCGCAGAATGACGTCAGTTTCACGTTTCAGCCATCCCGCTGGATGCTCCCTCGCGTATGCTTTACAATGATACCTCACTTGATGCAATCGGACCACTAGTGGCCCGCCTAGACCCCAAAACGTCTATTTCCATACCATTTCCCCACAATTCCCTGTCTGCGCATTTGCAGAATGTTGAAAACAAACAACACACTAGTCTAGGCGCATGCTTCTCCATGTAGGCATTACATTGATACCTCACTCGACTCCATCGGACCACTAGTGGTCCACCTAGACCCCAAAACGTCTATTTCCATACCTTTTTTCCACTGCGCATGCGCAGAATGACGTCAGTTGCACGTCACACACCTTGCTTCGGATGCTCCCTCACGTATGCTTTACAATGATACCTCACTCGACCCAAGGAGACCAATAGTGGCCCCTCTCGGCCACAAAACGTCTATTTGCATTGTCTTTGTCTACTGCGCATGCGCAGAATGACGTCAGTTACACGTTTCAGTCATCCCGCTGGATGCTCCCTCGCGTATGATTTACAATGATACCTCACTCGATGCAATTGGCCCACTAGTGGCCCACCTAGACCCCAAAACGGCTGTTTCCATACCCTTTGTCTACTGCGCATGCGCAGAATGACGTCAGTTTCACGTTCCAGCCATCCCGCTGGATGCTCCCTCGCGTATGCTTTACAATGATACCTCACTTGTTGCAATCGGCCCAATAGGGGCCCACCTGGACTCCACAACGTGTATTTCCGTACCCTTTGTCTACTGCGCATGCGCAGAATGACTTTTTCAAAAAATTTCAACCAATCGCTTCGGGATCCTGCCCATCGTGTTCTAGGTGTTGAGATGTGAAAAACAAAACCAAACAACCCATACTGCAATGAGCATGTGTGGTGTAGATTCAACATTGGCCAGTGGGCCAGTATGGGCCATATAGTAGACATATATATGCTATTTTCAACCTTGGTTTGTATCATATGACTCGTGGCCTAATGGATAACGTGTCTGCCTCTTGATAAAGCGACCCGGGTTCAATTCCCACTAAGACCCTTCCATTGTATGGAGAAACTGAGGGTTCCCCACTTGCCATTTAACATGGGCAAATAGATGGCAATATTGTCGGGGACCCTGTACAGTCCATGAATGCTTCGGAAGGGCAGATAAAGGCTATCTATTCTCATGGACAGGGCCGGATATTGGCGGCTTCTGATTGGATGAGAGCTCTGTGACGTCATCGATGACGTCATCTCATTTGACGGCTTTTGATTGGACGAGAGCTCTGTGACGTCATCGATGACGTCGTCTCATTTGCATAAATACTAAGGAATTTAGCCTTTATATACTACTGCTGTATAGGTGTTATTGCTTGGGCATTATGTGTATGGATAGGCCCATTAATTTCAGACTCAGGTTATTTATAAATGCTACAACTACTTCAAAATATTTCAGTTAAGTTAGTGTGGTATACTAGCCTGTTCTAGTTCATGATCTTAAGATCTGGTAAACAATGCTCTAGGACCCATTTTATTGCATGTGGTTCAAGCGACGAATCTAGGATCTTTTTAAATCGTTTTCATACATTTTTGACGTTGCGCGATATAAATTACGGAAATAATGCTAGTTAGCTTAGGCTATTATTATAAGATGAGACAAAGATATTTTATATCCTGCTTCCAGACGCTTCGAAGGATATGCGGCAGAATTCCCCGTGTAATGTATACTCTACAAAAAATGCACATCTACAAAAAATGTGTATCAGTAGTACACAATTTGTGTACTTTTTATACACAAATTGTGAATCAGAGCTACACAGTCATTGTAGATGTTCAAATTTGTTACAGCGATGTGTACCTGTGGTGCTGTTTGTGTACTTTTGGTACACAGTTGTTTTTAGAGAGTACAGTTAACGATTCATGTGAAGCTATATCGATGATATGATGCCGTCGGCTTATAAATTAAATCAGCCAGAAAATACCACAAAAATGCACCTAATCCAGAGATTCTGACTAGATATTAGTTCCATGTAATTGCACCAAAAAACTATGGATTTACAAGCTATTTGGTAAAATTACCGAATATAGCTCCCATTGCTGTTATTGAAACAGTAGATAATTCCAAAGTTATTAAAGAAAAAGATAAATTATACACGCGCGAATGTCAAATTTCAGATGTATATGATGAATGGAGCTAAATGTAAATGTTGCGATTCCGGGTAAAATCAGGCCGGGTATAATGCAGACCGATACCGCAAGAAAATCAGGCCACAGGATAAATTATGGATATATATCCTTCACTGCATCATATATATAGCGATTATTCACAGCGAGATCGTCTATATAGCGTTTGTTGAATGAGAAGGAACGGGTTTTGAATTGCTCGGTTTTTGAAAGAGTCGTATATAGTCGTATTGATGAGAACATATATAATTCGACCAAAAGGTGTGCACAATTAGTACCCTTGGAATACCTATATGCTGTTGACATATTTTGTACCAGATATTAATGATGAGAAATTAAAGCAACTACATCCCATGAATGATATCCCTTATATGTAGTAGAGCTAAAGAATGTCATACGGAGAAACTCCAGTCAGAATGAATGTAAGAGGAGTTAACTCGCGTGCGCTAAGCCGACAATGTGTATGCCAGCGGTCACTGCTCAGCATATTAGCTTTCGGCCAATCAGAAAACACGGTTGGTGTGTCTCACCCAAAACACTTGAATTTTCGCTCACTTTTTTATGAACAAATATAATTACATAGACTTGTCCAGTAAACCTTTATCTTTCTGGTGAGGGGTAAATAAATTTTCCATTTGTAGCGCAAGTGAGTGCAAAAGTCATCTTTGTTAGACTAATTCCGTCGATCAAGCCGTCTTTTCATTAACTTGACATGAAGAATGGATTAGCTAAATTACAACTTTGAAATCAAAATAAGACTTAATTTGCCTAAATCATAAATTATATGACTTTACACCATAGGGAAGGTGATATATTATAAAAAGTCTGTAGAGGTAAATGTAAGGAAATCAGGTCACCTATATTTACATTCTCGTCTCGCGAGACTCCCTACTGCGAGAAAGAGTCTCACGGGTAAATGGGAGCCATCCCCCCCAAATTTGGGGGGTGAGTAGGCGGCGTATGATTTTCACCCGTCTGTATCCGGCTTGTCATTGACCTGCTGACTCCGCCGAGTTAGAAGCGAATTGCTAAACATAACGTGGGCTATATAATTGGGAAATGACTCTTTCCGTTTCGGAGCATATCAATCGCGAACAAATTATTGTCAGTATGTATACTTGGCCGTGAAAGCGAGTTATCTAATACAGGAAGTAGTTCGCACAGTTCCGATCAAGAAAACAATATGGCTGCGCCCATGCCAGCTGGCCACGGTGAGAGAGAAACGGGTAATTTCATCGAAGCGCTGGAATTCGCTAAGAGAAAGCTGGGTGGTTGTGTCAACTTGAAAGAAAAACAAGTAGAGGCACTGACGGCAGCTTACAACGGCAGAGACTGTATTGCTGTTCTACCTACAGGCTATGGGAAAAGCTTGATATTTCAACTTCTACCATGGGTTCTGCAGAAGCGGCATGGCCTGGATATGCCTATGATAACTTTCGTTGTTTCGCCCCTGAATTCAATAATGCAAGACCAGGTTGTAAGTATTCATTTTAACAATGCTACAATTTTCCTCCTCTATTTATTTGTATCCAACTTTAGCTTCATTCAATCGTACACGTTTTATGGGTTGGGATAAGGCCTACTTATAAAAAAAAAGATGCGCAGAATGGCGTCAGTTCCCCGTTTCAGCCATACCGTCGGATGCTCTCTCACGAGTGCTTCACATTGACACCTCACTCGACCCAATCGGCCCAATAGTGGCCCCTCTCGGCCACAAAACGTCTATTTCCAAACCGTTTCTCTACTTCGCATGCGCAGAATGACGTCAGTTTCACGTTTCAGCCATCCCGCTGGATGCTCCCTCGCGTATGCTTTACAATGATACCTCACTTGATGCAATCGGACCACTAGTGGCCCGCCTAGACCCCAAAACGTCTATTTCCATACCATTTCCCCACAATTCCCTGTCTGCGCATTTGCAGAATGTTGAAAACAAACAACACACTAGTCTAGGCGCATGCTTCTCCATGTAGGCATTACATTGATACCTCACTCGACTCCATCGGACCACTAGTGGTCCACCTAGACCCCAAAACGTCTATTTCCATACCTTTTTTCCACTGCGCATGCGCAGAATGACGTCAGTTGCACGTCACACACCTTGCTTCGGATGCTCCCTCACGTATGCTTTACAATGATACCTCACTCGACCCAAGGAGACCAATAGTGGCCCCTCTCGGCCACAAAACGTCTATTTGCATTGTCTTTGTCTACTGCGCATGCGCAGAATGACGTCAGTTACACGTTTCAGTCATCCCGCTGGATGCTCCCTCGCGTATGATTTACAATGATACCTCACTCGATGCAATTGGCCCACTAGTGGCCCACCTAGACCCCAAAACGGCTATTTCCATACCCTTTGTCTACTGCGCATGCGCAGAATGACGTCAGTTTCACGTTCCAGCCATCCCGCTGGATGCTCCCTCGCGTATGCTTTACAATGATACGTCACTTGATGCAATCGGCCCAATAGGGGCCCACCTGGACTCCACAACGTGTATTTCCGTACCCTTTGTCTACTGCGCATGCGCAGAATGACTTTTTCAAAAAATTTCAACCAATCGCTTCGGGATCCTGCCCATCGTGTTCTAGGTGTTGAGATGTGAAAAACAAAACCAAACAACCCATACTGCAATGAGCATGTGTGGTGTAGATTCAACATTGGCCAGTGGGCCAGTATGGGCCATATAGTAGACATATATATGCTATTTTCAACCTTGGTTTGTATCATATGACTCGTGGCCTAATGGATAACGTGTCTGCCTCTTGATAAAGCGACCCGGGTTCAATTCCCACTAAGACCCTTCCATTGTATGGAGAAACTGAGGGTTCCCCACTTGCCATTTAACATGGGCAAATAGATGGCAATATTGTCGGGGACCCTGTACAGTCCATGAATGCTTCGGAAGGGCAGATAAAGGCTATCTATTCTCATGGACAGGGCCGGATATTGGCGGCTTCTGATTGGATGAGAGCTCTGTGACGTCATCGATGACGTCATCTCATTTGACGGCTTTTGATTGGACGAGAGCTCTGTGACGTCATCGATGACGTCGTCTCATTTGCATAAATACTAAGGAATTTAGCCTTTATATACTACTGCTGTATAGGTGTTATTGCTTGGGCATTATGTGTATGGTATAGGCCCATTAATTTCAGACTCAGGTTATTTATAAATGCTACAACTACTTCAAAATATTTCAGTTAAGTTAGTGTGGTATACTAGCCTGTTCTAGTTCATGATCTTAAGATCTGGTAAACAATGCTCTAGGACCCATTTTATTGCATGTGGTTCAAGCGACGAATCTAGGATCTTTTTAAATCGTTTTCATACATTTTTGACGTTGCGCGATATAAATTACGGAAATAATGCTAGTTAGCTTAGGCTATTATTATAAGATGAGACAAAGATATTTTATATCCTGCTTCCAGACGCTTCGAAGGATATGCGGCAGAATTCCCCGTGTAATGTATACTCTACAAAAAATGCACATCTACAAAAAATGTGTATCAGTAGTACACAATTTGTGTACTTTTTATACACAAATTGTGAATCAGAGCTACACAGTCATTGTAGATGTTCAAATTTGTTACAGCGATGTGTACCTGTGGTGCTGTTTGTGTACTTTTGGTACACAGTTGTTTTTAGAATAACGATTCATGTGAAGCTATATCGATGATATGATGCCGTCGGCTTATAAATTAAATCAGCCAGAAAATACCACAAAAATGCACCTAATCCAGAGATTCTGACTAGATATTAGTTCCATGTAATTGCACCAAAAAACTATGGATTTACAAGCTATTTGGTAAAATTACCGAATATAGCTCCCATTGCTGTTATTGAAACAGTAGATAATTCCAAAGTTGTTAAAGAAAAAGATAAATTATACACGCGCGAATGTCAAATTTCAGATGTATATGATGAATGGAGCTAAATGTAAATGTTGCGATTCCGGGTAAAATCAGGCCGGGTATAATGCAGACCGATACCGCAAGAAAATCAGGCCACAGGATAAATTATGGATATATATCCTTCACTGCATCATATATATAGCGATTATTCACAGCGAGATCGTCTATATAGCGTTTGTTGAATGAGAAGTAACGGGTTTTGAATTGCTCGGTTTTTGAAAGAGTCGTAAGTAGTAGTGTCTACTGATTACAGGTCATATTTTGACGAGTGCGCAGGTGTTTCTGCGCAGATTTGTGGAGGAAACGTGGAGGAACTTATGTGGGGGTTTCCCAATGACGATCACGTGATCAAGGCATGTCTAGACTTGTTCTGGGTTGTACAGTTCTGCCATACGGAGGATGGGTACTAGTATTTCGCTGACGTCCTAGTAATAAACATAATCTATAGGTGTTGTGGCGGCTGATGTGGGTGGTGGTGGTGGTGGTGGGACCAAAGTGGCGACTTGTGGGTGGTGGTGGTGGTGGTGGGACCAAAATGGCGGCTTGTGGGTGGTGGTGGTGGTGGTGGGACCAAAATGGCGGCTTGTGGGTGGTGGTGGTGGTGGTGGGACCAAAATGGCGGCTTGTGGGTGGTGGTGGTGGTGGTGGGACCAAAATGGCGGCTTGTGGGTGGTGGTGGTGGTGGCGGGTCCAAAATGGCGGCATCGAGTGAGAGATCAAGGCATGTCTAGACTTGTTCTGGGTTGTACAGTTCTGCCATGCGGAGGATGGGTACTAGTATTTCGCTGACGTCCTAGTAATAAACATAATCTATAGGTGTTGTACCATGTTAATAGGATCAGTCTAGCATCTGTACCACCCTAGGGTCGAGTGTTTATTGTCCCGTGTATCTCAGCAAGAAAACAACAAACAAAATGGCGGCTCCAGGATGGTGTGGGTACGCCCTTCCCACATCACGGCGTCGACCGTAGCGCCATCTGCACACATTGACGCAAGGGAGACAACTCGTGCGGCCTAAGGGTATGGACATAGCCGTGTTGGAGCTAGGGGAGCCACAAATGGTCCAATGGGATCGAGTGAGGTATCAAAGTGAAGCTTATATGAAGGGGCATCTGATGGGATGGGTGTGGGGTTGAAATATCGGCATTCTGCGCATGCGCGGTGGCCCAAGGGTATGGAAATAGCCGTTTTGGAGCTAGCGAAGCCACTATTGGTCCAGTGGGGTCGAGTGAGGTATCAAAGTGAAGCTTATGTGAAGGGGCATCTGATGGGGTGGGTGTGGGGTTGAAATATCGCCATTCTGTGCATGCGCGGTGGCCCGAGGGTATGAAAATAGACGTTTTGGAGCTAGCGAAGCCAATAATGGTCCGATGGGGTCGAGTGAGGTATCAAATTGAAGCTTATGTGAAGGGGCATCTGACTCGACTAGTGGGTTGAAATAGCGTCATTCTGCGCATGCGCGGTGGCCCAAGGGTATGGAAATAGCCTTGTTGGAGCTAGGGGAGCCACAAATGGTCCAATGGGATCAAGTGAGGTATCAAAGTGAAGCATTCGTGAAGGGGCATCTGATGGGTTGGGTGTGGGGTTGAACTATCGGCATTCTGCGCATGCGCGGTGGCCCAAGGGTATGGAAATAGCCGTGTTGGAGCTAGGTGAGTCCCTAGTGGGCCGGTGGGGCCGAGTGAGGTATCAACGTCAAGCATTCGTGAAGGGGCATCTGATGGACTGGCCGTGGGGTTGAAATATCGACATTCTGCGCATGCACGGTGGCCCAAGGGTATGGAAATAGACGTTTTGAGAGCTAGGGGAGCCACTAATAGTCCAGTGGGGTCATATGAGGTATCCATGTGAAGCATTCGTGAGGGGGCATCTCATGGACTGGGTGTGGGGTTGAAATATCGGCATTCTGCGCATGCGCGGTGGCCCAAGGGTATGGAAATAGACGTTTTGGTATCTAGGGGAGCCCCTCATGGACCGATGGAGTTGTATGAGGTATCCATGTGAAGCATTCGTGAAGGGGCATCTGATGGGTTGGGTGTGCGGTAGGAATATCATTCTGCGCATGCGCAGACGCAATGCGGAGCTCTCGTCCAATCAGAAGCGAGTATTTCAAATCCGTCACAGAGCTCTCAGCCAATCAGAAGCGAGTATTTTGACCCGGTGCATTATGGGCCATATCAAAGATGGCGGCACGTATGTTCAAGATGGCGGCACATCCGGTGTCGAAAACTGGCCATTCCGTCGGGATGTGGTCACCTAGTGTCGAAAACTGGTCCTTGTATGGGTCCTGCTAGACGTTTTGACGCCATGATATAGACCGGAGAGAGAGAGAAAACAACAACAACAAGGATGACACATGAGGGAACAGCAACAACAACAAGTTTTTTTTTCATATAGTTTATTTTCCCCTCCATCATAACATACCCACGCTGGGGGAGCCGCGTTGGGTATGTTTACAATTCAAGAAAGACTCTTGTCCAATCAGAGACCGCCATTTGCATCTGTCCTATTCGTTCCTGTCCGTTAGATGTATTCTTGTCCAATCAGAAGTCGCCATTTCAGAGGGTTCCTTCTTCGGTCATGTTCATTCTGAACCGTTTATTCTAATCATCGTCGGACAGGCCTGGATATTCTTCGGGCAGCATGTCCTGAAACAGTTGTTTGCGCATTCTGATCGCATTTTCCAGGGCCTCGGTGGGTGGTAGACCCATATCCTCTTCCAAGTGACGCTTGGTCTTCATGATGGACCTGTGCGTGGGGTCCCCTTTCATTTCAAGCGGTAGTAAGGTATACTGTTCATAGATCGCCATGGCTGTTTTCCTGATGCGGGGGCGCATCTGGGTGTACGTCTGTTGTAAATTATCCTCTCCGGCGTCCTCGATCGCTTCAGCGTGAGTATTGATAGCTGCTGTCACAATACGATCCCAGAAGGTAGGGTCTGCCTCACTTTCCTGGGATGAAGGCTGATTCTCTGAGGTCAAGCTCTCCATATCAGTAGATAGACTGTCAGCCATCTTGGATTCGGTATCAGTCGATGCACTCTCATCAATCTCTGTATCAGTATCTGCCTCAACGGGCTCCTCGGCGTCTTCAGTCCCATGTATATTTTCTGGTGTCGCATCATATCGTAATGTCTGGTGAACGTGCGTTCACACTCAGAACAAGTATAAGCCATGTTGACGGTTGAACGTCGACTGTGCGTGTTTTGGGAATACGCTCGCTTTTATAGACAGCAACGCCCACCAACGCCATTCTTAATGCTTCAACGCCCAGGTGAAATAGCTCAGAAGCTCTGATATTCCATGGAATTGACACCAATTCATCGAAATGCAGTGACGCCAGTCGACGCCCGTCGTTACACCTTAACACTCTAACATAACACCATGATATAGACCGGACAGAGAACAACAACAGCAACAACAACAATGATCACACATAAGAGAACAACAACAACAAGAAGTTTTTTTTTCATATAGTTTATTCTCCCCAATGTTACATCATACCCACGTTGAGGGAGCCGCGTTGGGTATATTTACAATTCAAGAATATTCTTGTCCAATCAGAGGCCACCATTTGCATCTGTCATATTCGGTCCTGTCCGTTAGATGTATTCTCGGCTACTCTTGTCCAATCAGAAGTCGCCATTTCAGAAAGTTCCATCTTCGGCCATGTTCGCTCTGAACCGTTTGTTCTAATCGTCATCGGACAGGCCAGGATACCGTGTTGAGGAAACATATCCTCAGATAGTTGTTTGCGCATTCTGAGTATCTATCAGTGCATGGGTGAATACTTTCATCCGATGGGGGTGGTGGGTCAGTTTAACCACGAAGAACGTAACATTGGTGACCCTCTCCGCTATCCACTTGGTGTTGGGACGCTGTTCATAGGCCCATTCTAAGGGATCCACAGTATCCAGTTGGGTCAGCATCGTCTCTAGCGACGCCCGATTGGTGATTGTGAAAGGATGGTCGTACACTGGGTTGATGGCACTGGAATAGAAATAGCACAATTCACGCGTCGTCTTATGGTATAAGATGTACCCAAATGCTACATTTAATGTGAAGGACGTAAGTTGGTCATTGAAGATGGCTTCCACGTAGCTGCGTAGACGAGCGAGGTCGGTCAGTCGGAAATTGTACAAGTCCAATATAGGGCGATGACGGTGGAAGCAGTGTCGGATCATGGACCAATGACGTCGATACATCTCCCTCACTGGATGATCTTCGGGTAAGAGATCGCTGGGAACATCCACCGCATCTTCCAGAAAATGTTCGTTGTTGTCAGGCGTATGACTGGAAACAGTGATGCTAGGGACCGGCTGGATATCTAGGCTCTTCTGAGCTGTGGGTATAGGCGGGCTGTCCGTGATCGCATCACCAGTGGCATTCTCCTCCCCGGGTTCATCTTCAGTGGATCTGTCCCTCCTGGGTACCTCTTTAGTGGAAAGTTGTCCCTCATGCCGTAGTGATGCACCATGAATCAAACGCTCATGCCGTTTTAACTGACTGGGTCATTTGAAGAGTTGACCACATTCTTCGCATCGACGCTTGGATGGCCCATGAATTGAACGTTCATGGCGCTGTAAATGATCTGGGCGCTGAAACGACAGTGTAGGCCTACATATCGTACAGCTATACCGGCGGTTCCATCGTGCTTGGTAGCCTCATGGCGGCGCAAGTCGTGCCGGCGAGTGAATGATTTCGAGCACGTAGTACAAGTGAACATCTTGGTGGTTGGCAGAGTGTCTGATGAAACGGCCAGGCCGTTTCCTTTTTATAGCAAGCTAGCTGTTGATCTATTTTTAGCACAATCAGTTCTAAGCTAGGGGAAAACCCCTATCACCTCTAGCCAAAAGGGCTAATATCGGTCCCCGGGCTTATTGGGATCTGCCTATCAAGTCAATGAGGTGATGTGAATAACAACAAGTTCAGCAATGTTCATACAGTTTATTATCCCCAATGTTACATCATATCCAGGCTGGGGGAGCCGCCCTGGGTATGTTTAGTATGTTCGCATTCGAAATATCAAACACCGTGTTTTATTATTCAACGCATCGTCACATCAGGCACAAGTGTTTAACGAGCTCAAGTCAACGATCAGCATGTAGACATAGAGTATGTACGGCATGTTGTGGTATTCATCAGTGCATGGGTGACGCATTCACCCGATGGGTTGATTGGTCGTCTTGGTCACGAAAAACGTAACATTGGTCACCCTCTTTACCACCCATTGTGTGTTGGGTCGTTGTTGTTGGGCCCATCTCAAGGCATTCAATTGTTCCACTTGGTCCAGCATCATCTCTAGTGACCTCCGGTTAATGATGGTAAACGGTTGGTCGTACACTGGGTTGAAGGCACTGGAATAGAAATAGCGCAATTCACCCGCCATCTTATGGCATAAGATGTACCCAAATGCTACATTTAATGTGAAGGCCGTAGGCTGGTCATTGAAGATGGTTTCCACGTAGCTGCGTAGACGGGTGAGATTGGTCAGTGGGAAATTGTAGATATCTTGAATAGGGCGATGACGGTGGAAACAGTGCCGTGTCATGGACCAATGGCGCCGAGAGATGTCACTCTCTGGATGATCTTC
>JAVTVY010000634.1:0-34367 GCA_036873755.1 Hanleya hanleyi
AAGAGAGATACATTGTGTCTATTCTACATCTAGGAAAGATTTGTGTTTGAAGAGAGATACATTGTGTCTATTCTACATCTAGGAAAGATTTGTGTCTGAAGAGAGATACATTGTGTTTATTCTACATCTAGGAAAGATTTGTGTCTGAAGAGAGATACATTGTGTCTATTCTACATCTAGGAAAGAGCTGTCTGAAGAGAGATACATTGTGTCTATTCTACATCTAGGAAAGATTTGTGTCTGAAGAGAGATACATTGTGTCTATTCTACATCTAGGAAAGATTTGTGTCTGAAGAGAGATACATTGTGTCTATTCTACATCTAGGAAAGACTTGTGTCTGGAGAGAGATACATTGTGTTTATTCTATATCTAGGAAAGATTTGTGTCTGAAGAGATACATTGTGTCTATTCTACATCTAGGAAAGAGCTGTCTGAAGAGAGATACATTGTGTCTATTCTACATCTAGGAAAGATTTGTGTCTGAAGAGAGATACATTGTGTCTATTCTACATCTAGGAAAGAGCTGTCTGAAGAGAGATACATTGAATCTATTCTATATCTAGAAAAGATTGCACATTTATTTTTGTGGTAAAGATTTGTCTAAAAAGATAGATTTGTGTCGGGAGAGATATACCACATTGTACATGAAATTAATGTAAGCATGAGCTGCGTCTAAAGAGATGTTCAGTGTATTCAAATTATAATAGAGAGGAATATATGTGTCTTAAGAGGTATATATCCCAGGAAATATACGTGTCTGAAGAGGTATATCCCAGGAAAGATACGTGTCTGAAGAGGTATATATCCCAGGAAAGATACGTGTCTGAAGAGAAGGAAAATTTGATTCTGAAGAGATCATGATTATTCCAGGAAAGATTTATCTCTGATGCAAGGTTCCAGGAAGGTTCGGTTTAATTAAAGAGATTCATGTATATGTTGTAGTTAGATTATTCTTGGAAAGATCTTTGTCTTCAGATGTAATCCAGGAAAGATCAGTGTTAGAGATCTAGACCATGCTGAAATCCCACTACATTAGCCCGATTGTCTGAGATGGTGTTTTATCTGGCAGCCCAAGCTGTGCCAGCTTATATCCTATGCACATGTACCAAGCATGTTAGTCTGTTAGTCCAGCAGGTTACATGCTCTACATCCTACATGTAGATAGACCTGCTCCATCTACTATGGGGGAGCAATCCTGCTCTCTGTTTGTGTGAGCAATGTCCTGCAGGCTAATTCTGTACACCATCCATGCTATTTATAGCTCGACTGACCCAAGAATAGTCAGATGATGGGCATAATTTAGGCATCCAGGACTAGCAGCTTAGCCTTGTGACTAAACTCTGCTAGAGCGGGCACATGCCGCTGCATGGAGGCTGACAGCATTCCCCAACAGGCTGCCAGCTGACAGTGTTGGAGGGGGGATTGGGGGCTGAGGGGTTTGTATTTAGGCCAGGCTATAACAGGGTGATGCACATGCTAGTCCCAGAAGGCGGCCAGTAGTCAGCGTTAATCTCCCCAGTGAGGGAGAAATAATCAATGAATTCCTCCATCCATTCTGTAGACTCACTCATGATCCACCAGAGTCTGAGCCTGGAGGGGGAGATCCTTTTATATTGAATACTGGTCGCTCCATTCTCAATGAGAAATGGTTATTTTAAAGAAAAGAAGAATGACAAAATGGGCGGATGATTTGTTGTTTAGGGTAGAGGATGACATACACCATACATACAGATAGTGTCTATTTTACTCAATTTTATTTCTTTCCTAGTCAATCCTTGGTCACCTATGGACAAGCGTATAAGAAATTCTCCCTCCGCATGTGGATATATACATGTACCACTTGCAGTCTATTGCTGATTACTGCCATTTCCATTCCAACACGGGGGTGTTTTCACAATGGCATTGTCCCATAATATGCCCCATTCAGAGAGAGAGAGAGAATTAAGGTTTAATGTCACATTCAAGCTCACTATTGTACATGTACCTGTATTTATACAATTATTACAGTATACCGCTGTATATCTAAGATATGATCTTGTATGTGTTCATGGTTTCTCACCAAAATAGATATAAACTAGAGCCAAATGTGTCCACAGGAACACATATGCCCCACCATTCACACACTCTATCAGTTGTGCAGAGTATAAGTTGGACTGGTGAGCCTGACAGTTAAATCATTTGAAGTACTTGTACATCAAGTATAGACTGTGCATTTTCTTGGGTCAGGTCAGTCACATTAATAGAACTGAAGGTATCGGCCAAATATGATTCAAAAGAGATTGGTCCATATTGCGCAGCATTGGTAACATAATGTAAGGCAAGAGTTGTTTCCCCTGGACTACATGTATCGATTACATGTACTAGAAATATTTGAAATGTCTCAGAACAAGGTATTTTGCTGCTGTTTGATCTACATGTATTTGTAGTCACATGGTCAACATTTCTGTAACCTGTGAAGCTCAATAGAGCATAAGATTACATGTATCTCCAAAAATGATTTGGGTAATGTGATGTTGACCCCCAAATCAGTAGTCTTCTGTTCACATTCATGAGTTAAAAAAAAACCTTGATTGTCCAAATTTTGTTACTTTCCTTTGAAATATTATCATTCACATTCAAATCTGCTACTATTCCTTTCATTATGAGAAAATGGTCACACACATACAAATCGGCGAGTATTCCGTTGGTTATAATGGGGAAATGGTAACACACACATACATGTACGAATCAGACACTATTCCTTTAGTTATAATGGTTACACATGCATACAAATCAGCTAATATTCCTTTAAATAAACCATGTAATGAGGAATTGGTCACACACATACATATCAGCTACTGTTCCTTTGGTTTTTTGAAGGAAATTGTCACACATACAAATCGGCCACTATTCATTTGGTTTTAATGAGGAAATCGTCACATGCACATACAAATTTGCTAATATTCTTTTGGTTATAATGAGGAAATGGTCTCACACACATACAAATCTGCCACTATTCCTTTGATTATAATGAGGAATTGCCACACACACATACAATAAATTGGCCAGTATTCCTTTGGTGAGTGATGAGTGAATGGTCACATGCAAACAAATCAGCCACTATTCCTTTGGCTATGTCTTGTTCGCAGACATTGGAAGAAATGGAGTGAGACTACATGTAGGAATGAAAACCAGATTGGTGGAAGTAGACGGATAGTGCGTGATAAGGCTTGATGGAATGAAGTGGTGACGAAAGACTTGTTCTTCCTTCTTACTCACCATTAAGATCAATATGTAATTTATGGCACTGATGGACTGGCTCTGTTTCTTTTATTGCTTCGATCACTCCTATTTTCCACATTTTTACCTCAATTATTATATTACTTCTCTCCATATGGGCTCGAGCGATCTAAAATTGATTCCTATATTGTACCTCGCGTATTTACAAGGCAAGTATACTTTCATGTGAAAGAATTTGTCTTGAGATGTGGCATTATATTGGTGTAGAATTTTCTTCCGAGATTTATGGAATTTTTGTTATTGTCTAAGAACAATATATGGATAGATCGATCTTGTTCATGTAAACATGCCATGCAACCTGTCTCCCCCAACATGTCCTACACATGATTCCTTATATCATTGTCAGATGTGTAAGCCCTCATTCTTATATAAAAGTTATAAAACAATATTACTTATCAATACAACTCGATACCAGTACCCTTCTTGTAAAACAATTGCAAAAGTGTTCTCCTCCTGTCAAGCCCGCTCATTCTCAATATCAGACTAATTCTGACAGGTACTCCTACCAAGTGTCACCACAGTTCCGCCAACTGACATCAATCTTGACTAATAGTCGACTTGTGGGGGTGGGAGATATGGACCACTTGGGTTTTCATTATATTTTGGACCACTGTCTACATCTGGTGTATCTTTCTGGGAGTGGATCTACATGTATGTGACCTCGTGTAATTGGGGAATACAAAGATGCAAACATTTTTAGGGGAAATTTTGGGGAGGAGGAGGAGGAGCGGGAAATAAATATCTATGGAATCCATGCCATTTCATAATGTATTTTTTAGAAGAAATGAAGGGAAGTAAATCTGTATACAAAAATGCTTGAAAAACGAACTGGACTCGACATCACAAACATTGCTAGAAAATGTGGAGAATATTTCATTATTTTCGCCAATGAAAACTCGGCATTGAATCAGACCTTTTCCCTTGATGTGAAGGATTTGATTGGTTGATTCATGTATACATGCAGGAAGCAATGCTTCCCTTTGTCTTCAACAATGAAAATGCTGACCAAGCTGTCACAATATAGAGTGAAAATGTTTCAACTTCTGTGACTAATGGTAAAAATCAATCATTCAGGCTAGCCGCACATCCAAATCGAAGCTTCACATCGCAAAACGCATCTGAACATCTATCTCTCCAGACCAAAGTTTCTGATCAACTTTTTTTTTTAAATGTCATTGTATTATTGATAAAATAGTATATATTAAATAGAGACCCGTCCAGTTGAAGATGGTGCAACCTTCGATTATTGTCCCTCTCGAGTTTGGATTCACCGAAGACATAACCTACATATGCTCTCAGGGGTTTTTCTAGACACTTTTTTCATCGTGGTAACCACGATGAAAAACAATTACAAATTGAGTTTTTGCAAAATTTTGTAAATTGAGTTTTATTGCCGAAAATTGAGTTTTCTAAAATTTTGAGAATTTACGCGCCGAAGGCGCGCGAAAAATTGAGTTTCTACGAAATAAATTGAGTTTCTGAGAGTAATCTAAACTGAGTTTCGTCGTCTGTTATCCCGTCCCCCTCCCCCAAAACCCCCGCGAGAAAGAAAAAAAAAAAACGTGTGACCAGCCACGCCACTCGAGTCGAGATAAGCACTCAGGATTTGTAACTGATGTGCAGACAGATAACTTGTGTACCTTTATTATTCAATCGTATAGCTCCGATAAGGACGTCTGGTCAACTGTTCTCATTTCAGTCGTATAGGTCCGATAAAGACATTGTCCTGAACGTTTCTCATTTCAAAGCAAATTGTTCGGCCACGTTTTCGACGATCGAACTAGTCCGCCATTTTGATATTTCAAAGTTACGTCCCCTTTTTAGCCCACTCGGGAACCACTGCTGTCATACAAGCCAAACTGGTTCATGAAAGTTCAATCCTTAACATCAGAAATCAATGTCTGGCATCTCATTGAAGTCAATCAGAGTAGAAGTATTGTTATTGAAAACGTCAAAGCCAAAGTAACAGCCCATTTGATTAGTTTGTTTGTCACCAGCGAAGAAAATAAATCCTCCAGTAAGTTAAAAAGCTATCTCCAAGTAAAAACCAAATATGCCATAGAACCTTATTTAATTCATACTACTAACAAGAAATATAGGGAAAGCTTCTGTCGCTTAAGACTAAGTAACCATAAGCTGCGTGTCGAGACCGGTAGACATTGCAAGCCAAAAATACCCCATGAACAAAGAATTTGTACTCATTGTTCTACAGGAGCTGTTGAAAATGAAATCCATTTCCTCTTGCATTGCCCACACTATGCCGAATTGCGTCAAAAGCTTTTTACCGATATCAAAAGAAATTTTCCACATTTTGAAACTATGTTATCTGATGAAAAATACCATACAATAATGACAAATAATTTTCCGTCTTTATGCGGAACTGTCTGTGGTTATGTTTATCATTGCATGCAGTTACGAACATAACACATTGTACATATCCAACTGAATCTGTCTATTATTTATATGTTATATATATATGTTATATCTTTGCACTGCCTTGTTTGGGTGTATGCAATAAAGAATTGAATTGAATTGAAATACTGCTGTGGCTTATGAGTCTGGTCTCCGAGACACGCTGTCCGTCAATCTCCGGGTTTTTTCGGTTAAGTTCGGAACCAAGACAACGGGCAAGCATTTTCTCTCTCAGTCAACATTTCACTTGGATGCGTGTGACGTTGAAAGACGTTTCCCCAGAAACAAGGAACGAACAAAACAGACATTCCCCAAAATACAGCTGATGTACCATTTGGGAATAAATACACAAAGTGAGCAATGCAGATTGGTGTAAAAACAAAAGATCCACACTCTCTCCTGCGCAACTGTGGATCTACATGCGGGGGCATATGCTATAACATACAAAATATACGTTTTTATGAATAATTTTATTTCTGCCCGATGGAAATTTCTGAAACCCCAGTATGTTTTGTAAACAAGTCCCACACCACATACTACAAAATAGGGTGCATATTGAGTTTAATTTGCAATTTTTGGCCATTTATCTGCATTTACCAAGCAGCATTGGATTTTTTTCGTGAAATCCACAAAACTTCACAACCACCATTGTTTTATTTTTTACGTCTCTTATTAACATTTTTATTGCCATTTATTTCTTCATTTCTTTCCTGTCACTTACAAATACCCAGACACTTACAATACTCAACCACCAACTTTGTCAAGGATTGCTTAACTCATGGAAATGGACAAGGGACAATTTTTATTTCTTGACTATAAGTATAGATTTTTTAAACTAAAGTAAGCTATTTGTAGGGAAAATATTTTCACCTTTGACCTATCACAATCCAGAGCTAAAGTACTCTCCCCCACCCCCAAAATAATCGACCAAATAGAACTTCCCGAGATAACTTGGATTTTAAAACTCTCTTGTTTTATTCGCGCTCATTTTTTAATTAAATGAAGCTATCTCTGAGGGAAGTATTTCTACTTAACATCTTTAGCCAAAATATAATCGGCCAATCACAGTTGGATAGCAAACAAACTTGTATGCAGCTATGTATGACACGCAACTTTGCTTGATGAGCTTCATAACATTACTGACACGATGAAAAATTGTCGCGAATTTATTTATTGTAAGTGTCCTACTAAAAAGATAAAAAAATTGAGTTTCCAGACTGCATGCGATGAAAAACCCGAAAAAATTGAGTTTTGCAGTTTATTTTGCGCGCCATAGGCGCGCCGAAAAATTGAGTTTTTCATCTTTTTGAAATTGAGTTATATAAAGGAAAAGTGTCTAAAATAACCCCTGTGCTCTAGGGTGGGTCAGGGGCTGACAAATTATTGGGAAGTTGGGAGGTGGGCTGACCAGGAAATTGCCGGGTACAAATGTTCTGCTGGTCACATTGACACCAAGTGCAGATGTACAATTTCACTTCCGTAAAATCTTTGCTTGGGATAAAATTTGACATTTGGTACTTCACTGGAAGGTTTTGCTTATAATATAATAATCTTTATTAGCTCCATATTATCAAGCTTATTTTCATGGGGTTTCAGCAATCACATCAGCAATCTGAACATTGCATTTATAATTATAAAAATTTACTTGGTTATAATATTCATTCTCTATCTCCTTTTATTCACAGGAATTTTATGAGCACACAGAGATACTATGGAAGGACAAAGGCGTCCAGTCATGCAATGAAAGATCGAATGAATACCAGCTGATTGATTGTGCACAGTAGTAAGTATTCTATCGCTCTATTTTTGTGTGCACCATATAAACAGTGAAACATGTGTAAACTGTTCATGCTTGGGACCAAATTATACATGTAGTGTCGGTTTTGACAGGGTTCTGGTTTATCAAGGTTCAAAATACTTAGAATTTAAGTATTGGGGCCATGGATAGTATTTAGAGGTTGGTTGATTTACCCAGGTGTCGGTATTCACAGGTTTCACTGTATGTTGTTTCTGTTTTCGTCTGTCAGTCTATTGGTTTATGTACTGATGTGTGTAATTGATATGTTGGTTGCCAGTATTAATCCATATACTGCAAATTACAGGGTTAGTCTTTGATATCATACCTTCCTTGTCCTCATCAGTGCAATGCTCTGACCCTCTTAGACTGCCAAAGTTGTGTGAATTGTGTAACATTACATGAATTTCTACATATCTCACTACATATCTCAAATATGCCAACCCCCTCCCCCCACACCCATGGGTTGGGTTGTTGCAGCCCATTGAATGTCTGGTTGAATTGTTGTGGA
Organism: Hanleya hanleyi; assembly: GCA_036873755.1. Classification (NCBI taxonomy): domain Eukaryota; kingdom Metazoa; phylum Mollusca; class Polyplacophora; order Lepidopleurida; family Hanleyidae; genus Hanleya; species Hanleya hanleyi. The sequence goes on from JAVTVY010000634.1 coordinate 7,999, forward strand.
CGGTTTGATTCACTATATGCAGCACAATCAAGATGAATTATCTTCTCTGGCTCTTCATTTCTGTGCATGTATATCATTTCAATTTACATTCTCTCATTGTCAGAGTTTGTAACGGGTCACCTGTAAACTGTCCGTGTAACACCCTCTGACTACACAGGCCCGAAAAACATGGCGCGCATTCATATTCAGTCTTTCTCTATTTTGATCGAGACGGGAATCATGTATCTGCATATGAGTGGGGTAGAAAATGTATCCAGTATATCTTACAGAAAAAGGCTGCTCAATTGTTTGAAAATGCACATTATAACATTCTTATTGGCTGTGATAGCTGTTAAAATGCACATTATAATGTTCTTATTGGCTGTGATATCCTGAGCCCATTCATTTAGTAATGGACAATGTTGATTGGCTGAGAGCTCTGTGCTGCATTTTGATCCCCAATGCAATCTGAGGGTATAATATATCTGACAGTAGGAGGTGTACAGTCTGATGCCATGAGAATGGTCAATTAAATTCTCCAATCATGTACATCATCGATAAATCGTTAACTTAAAGATGTAATCAGCCTCAAATCTGGGCTGAAAGCGATGTCTCTCAAACTCGGCGAAAGTAACATATGTTACAACAGGTACAAAATGAAACACATTTGACCACAAAAAACTAAACTTGTTTCCACCATTCACGAGAAAATAGGAGTTGATCTCTAAAAATAAACGGCATGGCATGCCGTTTATTTTTCCACGGCCGTGTCAACAAGCGTATACACGTATGGTGCATTCTACCAATGTACGCTATGCGACATCACCGAACCGTGGGCACGAGCCATGACGTTATCCCATGGCTGCAGCTGTGCAGCATTCAAATTCGTGAGCGTTTCTACGTCACTCATACGTCACGCAGTGCCGTCGTTTTCCTCTCTGCGTACAACACACACTCAATGGCGAGACAGAAAAGTCGTCGAAGCGGACAGAGTTACAAATTTCTCTGACAAGATATTCTTGCATTCGTTGTATATGACGATCCCACTATCGTCAAATATAATACATATGATGCTTTGGTAATCTTCCCTGCTGCAAAAACGCACAGGGGAGAGGTTACAAAATCCATCCATTTTGAGGCTGATTACATCTTTAAGTTTCCCAGTGATAAGAATTTTGACATGTTACCATTTTTTTACCACTCGACCAAAATTGTCCTTGGGGTATTGTTATCATCATGTATGTCTGTCTGTCTGTCCATCTCTGGTTCCTCCTTTACACGAGAAGCAACAGGAACTTGATAATGTGATGTCTAGCACTGTAGTATCACTTGTCTTTATTGCACCATGTAAGTGTCCTGTTCGTGTCTTTATAGGATGGATGGAGGGTGTCTGGTTCCATGCTGCTTCAGAGATTTCTTTGAAGTAGCGGGAACATAGCTGGGCTGGGTGGTGCTTAGTTGGTTCGTCGCGATATAGCTGAAATATTAAATTCTATTCACTCACTCACTCACTCCTCCTTTACACCTTATTTCAAGAATGACCATTCCTAGGAACACCAAACTTGCATCACACATACAGATGGTCACAGAGCTGAAGCCTATTGAAAATCAGATATTGATCCATTTTTTTCGGGGTCACCAGTTTTAACTTTGTCACAAATTGTTTGTTACCACCATATCTCAAGAATGATAAGGTCTACACTCACTGAAACAGAAACACATTTGAATTAAGTTAACAATCATTTGATCAGTGAGTGGTACATAAACATGTGTGGCTCATCTGCAGTGCTGGCTGACTATTCCATTCTGAAGTGGGTATTTCCAGGTGTCTTGTCTGAAGCTCATTTCAAAAACAGGTATAATGAAATATTTTTTTGTCACTCTTTTTCAACAACTTATACAGTTGATCATGAATTTTTGTACCAGGTGAAATTTTTATATTAGGTGAAGCCTGTTAGGTGTCATGAAACCTTAATTGGCTATGGACAAGTAAAGGGTCGGACCTTGTAAGTAATTTCTTTAACCCAAGGCCAAGTTAAGTGCTCAGTTAAAACACAGCCATAATTCTCATCTATATATAAACCTGTGTAAATAAATAGTGCAATACAGTAATAGACTGAATTTATTTCCCTTCATCATGTGGGTCCTGTTTTCAGCTAATAATGTTTATAGTATATGGGGAAGTCTGGACTGAACTGAGAAAGGGATTTCAAAAATATGCCAGCTATTAACAGTTATTTATGGTGGTGGTGAGAGATTGCCTCAATTGCAGACTATTATGTTGCTGTTAGTCAGTACGTGGCCCCAGAGGAGGGTCCCCAGCAACTATTTAGATTGAAGGAGAATGTTAAGAATTGGAGAAAGGGAAATACGTTGCCATGATTAGAATTAACCTTGATTTGCCATAGAATTACCTTGATGCTGCGGCAAAAATTAATTACATCAGGGGCCAGACTGCTAGAGGCTTTTATGAGAACGATGTAATTGCAGATCTGCTCTCATCTTTACTTGTGAGTGTCACAATGCTCAAGATTTAAGATGGGCGAGAGCGATCACTCCCAATCACTCCCCTAAATTCAAATTCAGAAGAGTGAAAAACAGCTGTGTTTATCTCTGGCGATTATGCATTGCATAGTAAGAAATCAATCTACTTTGCCCAAAAAATAAATACTCTTATGTTGTCTAGGAGAGTGAATCTTAGCTCTTCTGCTGTTTTCAAACCTGAAGCACTGTAGTGACTGGTGCTCTTTGAACATGTATCTTCTTGGACAACTTGATTGAGGTCAAGAGCTCCATGATGACGTCATCATGGCATCAACATAGATACCACATCACAATAAACGAACCAAACTAAAATGTAACATCACACTTAATACATAGATCACTCGCATCAAAACATATCCGGTTTAATCAACACAGGTGTCCTTACAATACCATATGGAGAGAGACGGATGGACAGTCTGCACTCCCCCCGCTCCCTCCCAGTCCTTCCTGTACAGTGTGTAGTAGTTTTTTTGCTGTGATTTATGAAATCTGACAGTTCGATCAGATCAATGAAACATTCACAATATAAAGTCTTTAGAAGTCAAAATGGTAGCATGACTTGATTGATCAGACAACCTGATGTTAAATATTGTCAGTTGACTGGACATTCTTGTGTGACAGGCTTATTGAACATTACATTGATTTATCAGAGAGTATTGAACAGCTCTAAATATAGCTATGAAAGGATGTATTATAGCGACACTGAAACTCTATACTCCGGAATGGACGTTGATATGTATAAAAAATATAATAAAAATATGTTCTCAGAATTTCCACTCACTACACAGTTCAACTTTGTGTTTGTCTGAAAACTGCCTTCTACATTGAAGAGGTGGGGGGGGGGGGAGAGTTTCAAATTTGATATGTTGCCAAAGTTGTAAGCAAGTTTTTATCTTGCATATAGGTAATGGCGAGTGTTCTTCCTTAGCTTCTAATGAGCTCAGTGACTCACGTCTTCGCGCTGACAGGTCGCTTCACATGGCTTTTTGATGTGCTGCCAAAAGTTAGAATTCATGTTTTACAGCCTGTAACCATGTACCTGCTTCAGGGCCTGACAGTTCATGGTGGAACTGGACCGATTTCAATATACTGGCCCGTGTGCTATGATGCATATATCCATCACTAGAAAGCTTTTCAGTGTCTCTGCATACATGTAAATATTCATTGAGATCGTGCTGGCATAATCAGTGAAAGAACCAAAAAACATGGGTCTGACACATTTGTTGATACAATATAGGCTTACTGTGACTTAAAACTAGTTCTTCTTCTCCTTTCGTGAAAGTATGAGGATAAAAACTTGTATTGAAAAACAACTGATGAACATGTGGTAATTGTTCAATCTGAAGTGGCATTGAATACATTTTGTAGCTTCATCAAACTAATATACATTTAGGCCACATTTTTTTTACAACTTGGTTTACGGATCCGCCGACATTTCTCTCTGGCAAACACGAAAAAAAAATCAGATTCTCGGAAAACAAAATTTTCCATGATTTCCCACCGATATGTCCTCCCATTGTCAAGAACAAAATGAAATAAATAAAGGTAGATTCACAGTATGTTATTTTTTCCAAAGTACCCACCGACTTGTTATTACGTTTGGGGAACCAAACAGAAAATATAAAACATTGAAATATTGCCTGTCATGGTCGAGAAATGTGGTCGTGTTGTGCTATCGCAGACTCCTGCGATAGATCGCAAGAGTTTCGGTTACCATAGCGCCCCCTCTCTGTCTACCATCCAGGCAACAGCAAGCATGACCGTGGTTCTGTCTCAATTTTAGACAGACCTAAACTTCTCTTTAAAGGTTTTGTCTGTCCCGTATCGGAAGGGATGGTCGGGGATCTTGTGAGCAATGAAATGGAACAAGATCTGTCGCTGTTTAGTATCCTTAACTCATTCGGTACCGTAAGCGCCATTTGGCGTCACAGATCTGGGCCTCCTCAACCCCATAGACGCCATATGGCGCAAAACATAACTGTCGTGGGAAAATAGAATTTTCATATCTAAGCATTGTCAAATGTAATTAAAGGCCTATATGTTTATGAAGCTTATTTTCTCACGTAACAATTTCTGAAATTTGGATTTGACTAACAGAGAAATTATTTCAAGATCGTTGTTTGAAAACGCAGATAAAAAATAAAATCACGAAAATTTCCAAAATGAAGTCGGCCGTATACACCACCGTTGGAATTCTTATTTTCCTGGTCTGTTCAGGAAGAAATATCACGTAAACCATACATATATCGAAAGATAAGATCGCTATCTATCCGATTATATATAAAGCATTTTCGTATTGAATGAAATATATAACGAAATAAAACTATAATCCGAGAAGAGATCTTTGAGAACATCGCGCATTTTCGGCAGACATTTGCAAATGTTCAAATACCTGGAAGAATCATACGATTCCTTGAGAAATCTGACGAATTCACGAGATATTTTCTGTCAAATTTTCTGTCAAGGTACAGGTATATATCCATTGTTGAGAATTCCTACGATCGTATACGTTTGGTAAATTTATTTCCCAAATATTCTGCTATTGTCCGACACCAACTTGTCAGAATTTCGCACCATCTTTCTGTTTTTATTTCTCCAAACAAACCCGCGATGAATGAGGCAATCCGATTGGCTCGCCTTGTGACGTGAACGCTCTTATCCAATCCACTTGCCCAAAACAGCGGGCTTATCAGAAAGATCGTTTCGTGAACACTGTTTTCAATCCAATCAAATCTTTCGTTTAACTGGCCATCCGATGGAGATTGTACTACGAGAAGAAAGCTGAATGAATGGGCTTTACAATGATACGTCATTCATTGAAATCGGTTCAGGGAAACGGAGCACGGACGCGATTGAATCTGACGAGAAAAAAACCCTTCTGCTTCATTATTTTGCGCGTAATATAATGACTATCAACGGAATTTCTACCAGATAAAAGCTTTAATTTATAAGTTATATGTGGATGAAATAAAATGAGGAAATTATCATCTTTATCCAGGGAATGGATACTACAATCAGCTATAAATTTTACCAGCCAGAGATTACGTACATCTGAAACCAGACCATGACAATTTCGATGTTATTTTTGTTGAAGCATTTTTTTCAAACAGATAAAAACATTTTCATGAAATTTGCATGCATAATTTCATGTATATAATTATAAAAATAACACAAACACAATTTCTGATGCTTGTGTATTTCATGGAGATATAAAGTTTCAAATTTTATTCACTTTCATAAACAAAATATTTTTGAAATGAACTTTTGGTCGACAGCTTCTGTGATGGACATTTGTGCACTGCACACGTTGAGACTCAGCTGTGGAGCTACTGGTACTGAGGCCAGAAATGAGGCTCGGTACTGAATGAGTTAAGTATAAAGGCTGGAACGTCACGGAAAGCCGACCTGACTTTGTGCCCAGTTCATCCCCCGGTAAATTTGCTGGTGAATCGTAGCTGTACAGACATAGCACGGCATATACAATGGAGAGAAACCCAACGAAACAAAACAACTGGTCCAGATGTTATTACAATCTTAATGACGGCAAGCAAGAAGTACGACCATTTGCCAAATAAAAAGTAAGCCAGCCAGTGAGTGATATTTTACGTTGTTGTTGTTGTTTGTCAAGAGAAAAAAGGTAACTCCCCCCCCCCCCCATCCTCCGACATTGGAAATTTGAAAAAGAAATCCGTAAACCAAGTAATAAAAAAAGTGTGGCCTTACATGTAATTACCTTCCTGCTAATTTAGCCTTGGAGTATTTACATGTATTGTCATTGTAATACTTATAATTTTCATCGGTATAATACTTCAAGAGTAATAATAATGCCTAGGTTTACTAAAGTTACACCACATTGCCATCTGGTCACGGACCACAACCCATGATGCCCGACCTGCTGATTTGGCATGAATGATTGTTTAGTTCACATGTGGAGGTTACACAAAATGAAATCAACCAGAACGAATCTAGTTCAAGTGACCAAAATAAAAACATGCTGTGTCCTGTGGATTTTTTCCTGGCCAATTGAAGAAACGGCCTCAAACTCAGCTGTGCATATTTTTGATTTTGTCCCAGAACAGATTCATACATGATGCTCTAGAAATCAAATTAATAATTAATTCTAGTCTGCACCACATGGCATTGAAGTGAGCTGTCCTGCTCCGTTAACAATGCAACTATGATGTAGAGCATCGTATCTGTGGTGATAGGTTTGTGTTTGTATTCCAGTTTGACAGTGGCGCCACTGAAGCTTTATTCAGCCAAGGTATATTTAATAAAGTTTAACTAAAATACTTTGATATTGGTAGCTTTGTCTCTCGCCTCTAATCAGCTTTTACATTGGCATCACAACCATGGCTACAATAGCTATCGCATTACCTTTCTTTCCAATCTCCAAACAGAAGTGATACTGATTATTTGTTGTTCATTGTTCCTACGAAGTAGGCTACAGATCGCAAATTGTCCGGTAATGAGTCAGTCCATCCGAATCCTTTCGTCGGCAAAATAAGGAGAACCGTTGACATTAGAACCTTGATTTTTGGCATGAACATGCATTAGGGCATCGTTACCAGCAAGTTCTGAGTTGACCGAATTCTGATTAAAATTTGATTTATAATTATTTTTTTATTATTTATTGATGGCTCAGCGAGTACACTGTCATGCCCATCGGGAACCCTTGGCTGTATGTTTCACTGTATATATAACACACAGGGGTTATTTTAGACACTTTTCCTTTATATAACTCAATTTCAAAAAGATGAAAAACTCAATTTTTCGGGTTTTTCATCGCATGCAGTCTGGAAACTCAATTTTTTTATCTTTTTAGTAGGACACTTACAATAAATAAATTCGCGACAATTTTCCATCGTGTCGGTAATGTTATGAAGCTCATCAAGCAAAGTTGCGTGTCATACATAGCTGCATACAAGTTTGTTTGCTATCCAACTGTGATTGGCCGATTATATTTTGGCTAAAGATGTTAAGTAGAAATACTTCCCTCAGAGATAGCTTCATTTAATTAAAAAATGAGCGCGAATAAAACAAGAGAGTTTTAAAATCCAAGTTATCTCGGGAAGTTCTATTTGGTCGATTATTTTGGGGGTGGGGGAGAGTACTTTAGCTCTGGATTGTGATACGTCAAAGGTGAAAATATTTTCCCTACAAATAGCTTACTTTAGTTTAAAAAATCTATACTTATAGTCAAGAAATAAAAATTGTCCCTTGTCCATTTCCATGAGTTAAGCAATCCTTGACAAAGTTGGTGGTTGAGTATTGTAAGTGTCTGGGTATTTGTAAGTGACAGGAAAGAAATGAAGAAATAAATGGCAATAAAAATGTTAATAAGAGACGTAAAAAATAAAACAATGGTGGTTGTGAAGTTTTGTGGATTTCACGAAAAAAATCCAATGCTGCTTGGTAAATGCAGATAAATGGCCAAAAATTGCAAATTAAACTCAATATGCACCCTATTTTGTAGTATGTGGTGTGGGACTTGTTTACAAAACATACTGGGGTTTCAGAAATTTCCATCGGGCAGAAATAAAATTATTCATAAAAACGTATATTTTGTATGTTATAGCATATGCCCCCGCATGTAGATCCACAGTTGCGCAGGAGAGAGTGTGGATCTTTTGTTTTTACACCAATCTGCATTGCTCACTTTGTGTATTTATTCCCAAATGGTACATCAGCTGTATTTTGGGGAATGTCTGTTTTGTTCGTTCCTTGTTTCTGGGGAAACGTCTTTCAACGTCACACGCATCCAAGTGAAATGTTGACTGAGAGAGAAAATGCTTGCCCGTTGTCTTGGTTCCGGAGATTGACGGACAGCGTGTCTCGGAGACCAGACTCATAAGCCACAGCAGTATGACAGCAGTGGTTCCCGAGTGGACTAAAAAGGGGACGTAACTTTGAAATATCAAAATGGCGGACTAGTTCGATCGTCGAAAACGTGGCCGAACAATTTGCTTTGAAATGAGAAACATTCAGGACAATGTCTTTATCGGACCTATACGACTGAAATGAGAACAGTTCAAGACCAGACGTCCTTATCGGAGCTATACGATTGAATAATAAAGGTACACAAGTAACTCTGTCTGCACATCAGTTACAAATCCTGAGTGCTTATCTCGACTCGAGTGGCGTGGCTGGTCACACGTTTTTTTTTTTTCTTTCTCGCGGGGGTTTTGGGGGAGGGGGACGGGATAACAGACGACGAAACTCAGTTTAGATTACTCAGAAACTCAATTTATTTCGTAGAAACTCAATTTTTCGCGCGCCTTCGGCGCGTAAATTCGCAAAATTTTAGAAAACTCAATTTTCGGCAATAAAACTCAATTTACAAAATTTTGCAAAAACTCAATTTGTAATTGTTTTTCATCGTGGTTACCACGATGAAAAAAGTGTCTAGAAAAACCCCTGAACACAGTGATGGGATATGCCATACGTAATTGTTTTTATGAAATAGGGATTTCCATCATTTGTTAGTGCATTTATCTACACCGCTATGCCAGCCTCAATACACACAATTCAGTATATTGTTATAGATATATGTAAACTGTGGCCTTTAACGTGTAGGCCTATCCTATTTCACATCCAAACATTTCATCACCGACCACATCAGGCTCCAAATTCAGGTCAAATTACCCACTGATGGTGAAATATCCTACATCAACCAATTAAGTCAGCCTGGTGCAATAACCTGGCAGAAGAAAGAAAGATGTGGTATCATCCTTCAGATTAGTCTGTGTGAGAGACAATGATAAAAGTTTACTGAGGGTGAAACAAAGCCATGACGGCATGTTTAAAGCGTCTTCTTTTGGTAGAATTTAACTAGATAAAGTAAGTTTGATTATGATGTGAAAATATGATAACTTGACGTTTTTTTGTACCTCTTGAATATTGACTATATATCACACTTGGATATAATTTAAACAAAAAATTACGTGGTAAACAAAATATGTCTAAATTTTTCTTGTCATTTCAAATCTTGATCCATTTTGATTCCTTGATTAGGAGATACAGAATCACTGCCACGGAGTGTGTTGGTGTGTCACAGCAATACAATTTCGATTCATACAACGAAGCTGAGGTGGTTTAACGTTTATCAATGAAGAAAATCACTGATCAACCGCCATAGAATATAATGTGAAACAAGAAAACCGGAATAGTACATTCATAAGATTGTCGATACCCAAAATGTGTTGTCTCATATATCTAGATAACAACGTGATGTAGAGACGCTATTTATTCGTCTTTGTACCGGTTATGCTCAGGAGAATGACATAGAATCATTATTATCTTGTGCAGAGAAGGTGTTGGTCTTGAGTTGGATTATCGAAAACTACATAAATGCTACCTTTCTACTATAGTACTATATATAAAAATTTGTTGTATTGTTGGGAAAATAATGTGATTCAAAAAGTTGTTTTGATCCTGGACAAGGGCACTGAAAACCATTAAAGATATGTAAATGTATTTTCACACGTAAAGCTTGAAATCTACTGAACCTTTATTATTCAATCTGTTTCCTTTAGTTAAAAAATTGTAAAATTAAATCGGCGATCGTTATTTAATTTTGGAATGAAGGCGCATTAGAAGACTGTTACCAACAAGTTCTGAGCTGACCTACTTTTGATGAAAATTCCTGGTGATTTTTGATGAAAATCACTGGCGATTCTGACTTGGGCGGTGCCTATCTTAATATAGGCAGGATTTCAACTGGGAGTGGGGATTTCCAAGAGTTCAGTTCGCGTTCGAGTCCTAATGCCAACTCTACTTCGTAGGTCCTGTGACGTTAGTCACACTGCTCATGTATATCAACACCGAAGCAAATACCTCTGAGTGCCCATGGACCTATTCACGTTCCATACATGTGCGTGAGTGTTTCAACTGTAAACTGTAGAATGTAAATCATGTATAGACCTACCGTGACAGTAAGAGGACTTCAATGTATCTGTGGGATTTCAAATTGGATTTTAAGATATTGGAGCAATCAGATGATAGACAAATTTTGAACTAGTGCAACCATGTAACCGATCAGGTAAGCGGCAGCATTATCATGTAACCAAATAACTTGTTATGCATAGAAAATTTAACAAGAACAGGGAAATTGTTACACAAATCCGGCAATTCTGCAGGGCTGTACAATTTTACAGTCTCATTCTTTTCTGGGTCCTGGAGACCACATCAGTCTTGGATACCTGCACATGTGTCATTTGTACATGTAGGATTGTCTCTCGTGGAATTATAAATACTTTTGCCAAATTTACACACATTGACACATCTTGTCGCTTTCTAAACTAGCCTATTAAAGATGAATAACCTTGACCTATATTTCCCAGGTTGCACTTTCTGGGTCAAAATGTATGCTGTTTTGTAGTTTTGAATACAATTTCTGCCAACTTTGACATACATGATGAGTGGCCTAGTCTGAAAACTAGGGAGGTCGACGACATGTTTGTTTGTTGATGTGGTTGTCTTGGTTCGAACACATGGTCTGTGTAAATTATTGGATGCGGTGGTTGTTGTTGCACTGGGGTCAACCATATATGTTACGCACAAGAGGAGGGGACGGGGTTCGAAAATTGAGAGGTACCATGTATTTGACGTGCGCTGGGGTCGTGGTGAAAGTTAAAAGGAAAGGATGGACTTTGAACTGAGAAATCGAAAATGACAAAAGCGTCCCACCATGCACAGCATAATTCCAGTTTTCAGTTTCCAACGAACCCTTCCCAACCCACCTCCATCTGTATACACAATGGTTACTGCCGTTTTACATCACATCGTGCGATGTTGCTTGAATTATCAAGGAGACGAGCATGTGATTCTCAATTTAATTGATCCAGGCACAACAACAACAAAATATAAAGCTCCCGTTTCAGCATCTGAAATTCCTAGAAGATGGTAGTTTGCAGAGACATCAAGCAAGCTGACAATTCTTCATAGGTCAAGGAAGGCAGGTCAGTGAAAATTTGGTCGTGATCATCATTTTTATTGCCGCTGAGTGAGCCACACTGATTTTATGTGGAAACCATACAACAATCTTCACCTCATCATCCCTAGTCCTGGTTCATCTGACAAATCCGACCCATGACAGAAGACGCATTCTTCAGGACTTAGATCATATATTAATAGACATTCCGAGCCGCCTTTGTGACATCATAAACTTTCCAAATATGCCCATAGTTGAAAAAATTAGAAGCCAGCAATGTGTCATATATTTCACCCCCTTTTAACTCAAGTTGTGAGTAGCTGCACATCAAAGAGACCATTCTACAGCGTATTCCCACTAGGAAGTCAGCTTGTCTGTGAACCTGGCAAAGCACGCAGAAATGCTGTCCATTCATTGGCTGTTACTTTAAACGGTTTGTTCGAGTAATAAATGTACTGCCCCAATCTGAGTGCAAGGGCTGGTATGAAGTGTACAGACCTGCATTATGAAGGATGTCTTCACCTACCCTGCTTTGCGACTGTTACAACAACAGCAACAGTGGTTAAATCATCAGTTGTAACAGGCACATTTTTTGGGGGCTATGAGCTACCTTTACTCGTATTTCATCTATCACACTCTCTGAGTCACAAAGTATTCTGTTTTGTAGTTTTGAAGCAATTTATGCCACCCTTGACACATATGCTTGGCAACACAGTTTTTGGGGAAGACCAAATGAATAATAAACCGGTTCTCGGTTTCCCTACATAATGCTGCCAACCCCAAAAAATTTATGTTTTTTTGGGGTAAAAATCATGGGAAAATTTGCAGAATGAGTCCAACTATTTGTGATAAAGATCCATGAAATAAATTAGTACAACAAAACTGTGCTTTGAGGTCAGTAACCAGAAACAGACGGTTTTGTTTTTGGCCTAAGGTCACCAGATCAGGTCCCATAACTCCTGCCTTTTTTACCCCTCGGCCTATTAGGCTGCGGGGTTCTGTCGTCGGCATGTATGTCCGGTCATTCGTCCAGTCGTCAGTCGTCAACAATTCTTGTGACCGGTCTAGAAGCCAAACCGTTGCCTCTAGAGACTTCAAATTTGGTACACAGGATTGTTGGGTGGTCACCACAAGCCTAAAGAATTTGGGAACATGGTGATCAGGGTTCTCATTTTCATTTTAAGTAGCAGGCTGAGTTTGAAAAGTAGACAGCTGCATTTATTGATGGCAGGGGGCCGCCTAGGCCCCGGAAGCTCCAGGGATCTAGATGCTCTGAGACGCAATCGGAGCACTTTTAGAGCCCCAAATTGTCTTTTCATAAAGTGTAAACTTAGGGGTGAAATATCTGTGATTTTCAGGTTTTCAAGTTCTCTAAACAGACTTTCACTTGAGTTGATTATACAGGGTGGTCCAAAAGTAGGTGGGCAGTTGGTGGAATAAGGTTTTGTAAGGATTATATTACAACAATGGTGTTCTTTATAACTATGTTGTTTGTAATGTATTGCAATAAAATGTAATTTTCAATGTAATAATTGTTTATCAAATTACGGATGGTCCACTTTTCGTGTTAGCAAACGGTACTCGTAAATCATATTTTCGACAGCATAAATTGAGATATTGGTCAAGACTTGTACTATACTAGATACAAATACCATAAAAATACAAACCTGGTAATTTGTTACCGAATCCAAATGTCAGGAGTGATGTCTGTTTTCCCGACATGACGACCTGCCCTTCTTACAACTTCATCATGTGCGTAAGCTCTCCACTCAGCGGCATTTGCAGCGTGAGATATAGTATCCGTGAAAATACCTCTGCGCTCTAATCGAAGAGCTCTGTTTCTCGAGGAGACTCGTAGGGGCGCGTGCAAAGCGCTGTTTACGTGGGAATTTGGATTTGCAGGTAAATTAGTGGACGTAACTTTATCCTTTCGGTTCTCATTGTGACATGTCGTTACGGCAGAAAGATGGAGCGTTTTTTTGCTGCATTTGTTGTCCGTTGACATCCAATTTCAGATTCCTTCGTTCCTTAGGGCGTCAGCGAAATTATGTACATTACTTTATTAAAGTTTATTTGTAAATTAATGACTTGGGATAATCTGAGTACCCGGCGATAATAGAACAAATAGCCGGCGAAGCTCCGGCGGCTACCGGCTTGAAATGAGAACACTGGGTGATGATTTTTGTGGTTGCCAGTGCAACATCACGCAAAATGTCCATATGACGCTGTGAACGTGATAGAAGGTAAACCATTTCAGCTAGAGACTTCAAATTTGGCATGCAGGATTGTTGGGTGGTCAACCACAAGCCTTTTGAATTTGGGTACATTACAATGATTTTTGTGGTTTCCATGGCAACGTCACGCAAAATGTCCATATGACGATGTGAACACGATAGAAGCCTAACCGTTGTAGCTAGAGATTTCAAATTTGCTATGTAGCATTGTTGGGTGGTCAACCCACAAGCGTATCAAAGTTGGGCACATTGTGATGATTTTTGTGGTTTCCATGGCAATGTAACGCAAATTGTCCATATGGCGATGTGAAAGCGATAGAAGCCAAACAGATCACAGATGGGAAGAGACATACATGTACAATCAACAGGTACACAGGGATTCATAGAGTTTTTGCTACCAAAAACTCTATATTACTAGGCTTCCAATGAAAATCGAAAGACTTTTATTATTGTTCAGATTATTATTAGGGTTCAAAGCCAGAATGGCTTGAAGCCTTTTGTTTTTGTTCGAATATTTTTGTTCTTTCGTTATATTTTTCACATGTGATATGTCAAATTATTTATTATAGTCCTTAATGCATCCAACATCCCACACTGAATTTATCATATTTTAATCTTTTACAAGCCCAGGGTTTTTTTCAGACAGTTTTTCATCGGGGTAACCCCGATGAAAAACGATTACAAATTGAGTTTTTGGAATTTTTTAAATTGAGTTTTTTTCTCGGAAATTGAGTATTTTCTGGGGTTGATAGTGCTAAAAAATTGAGTTTCTGTGAAAAAAAATTGAGTTTCTGTGAAAAAATAGTCGGAAGAAATATATAATTTGCGTCTGCCGGCAAGAATTTTTTTTGGCCGACGTTGCGGTCAATTGCAGAGACAGGGCGATATAAAGACATCATGTCTGAATACCTTACGTAAACCAGGATCGTTGTTGGAATCATAACGAAAGACATCAACAATTTGGGGGTAAAAGATTCGATCGTTACCTTTCCATTTTTATTTAACATCTTTCGACAGCGATTGGCAGCCATTTTCCTTCGACAGAGATACTGATTGGCTAATAAACAACCTTGACCCTACCAAGGCAACGTGACAATCGTTTGACAGTTCGACGAAAGGAAGGTACACACCGACGAGTTACGGTCCCGAAGAATTACAATCAATTAAATATACGAATGAACGCAGAAGGAATTGTATGGATAGCAGTTGCGTAGAGGGAAACCACCTTGCACTCTAACTGTGATGCTAGCTTCTGGGCAGAAATTGTAAATTACAGTTGATCGGGAAAACCCTAACCCGAACCCCATCACATGTCTGTAAAATGACTGCATATGATAGATCATCAGTTTGAGATCACAGTAGCTTTGTCAACGCAGTCGCAATGGAAATTATGGCTGGTATGATAAATACAGAAATGTTAACATATCATGGATATTCATATATTTATTGATCTTGGACTCAATGATCAATCCGTTCAGTCAGTTTTGGTTCATGTAATTTATCAGTCCATTCCATATATCCGCATGTGTTGCATGGGATTTACTTTTAGCAATTACACTTCAGTAGTTTATTTGTGTGAACCTCCATACCTCACTCTGAAGTACATGCATAACAAAATGGACATTCATGTTTATTATTATGCCATTTTTAACATTTGTATTTTTCTCTGCGATGAAAAAGCGATCAAATAAAAGATTGTTTGGAGTGTACTACTAAAATAATAAAAAATTGAGTTTTATATCTA
This sequence comes from Hanleya hanleyi, assembly GCA_036873755.1. Lineage (NCBI taxonomy): Eukaryota > Metazoa > Mollusca > Polyplacophora > Lepidopleurida > Hanleyidae > Hanleya > Hanleya hanleyi. The sequence goes on from JAVTVY010000634.1 coordinate 23,432, forward strand.
CTACACGACTAAAAAGTTGAAAAATTGAGTTTTATTGTACTTTTAGCGCGCCGAAGGCGCGCAAAAAAAATTGAGTTTTTCAAGTTTTGAAATTGAGTTCGATAAAGGATTTTCGTCTGGAAAAAAACCTGCAAGCCACTGCTAAAGCATCTTCTGCATTCAACCAAATCTTTCAGGCTTTTACATATGCATTTTCCATTCATTGTGTACCAATATTAACCAATATACACTGACCAAAACTGTCTGGCTGAGGGGCTGTTGCCTCGTGTTTTGAACAACTGTTGTCACACATGATCAAAATAGTAGGATGGTCCCCCCAAGGTCAAGGGCAGTGAGACGTTACAGGAGAGGTGGGCAGTTGCTCTTGCTTCACTATAACTCTCCTAAAATGAATATGAGGTGAGCAGATGATTGCTCGCCTAAATCCTCTCAATTCACATACATGTAGTTCGACATGGATCTCTTGTCAAAATGCACGCCTCACTCCGCCTGAAAATCTTATTCAGCAGATCAGCTGACTGCTCGCCCATGATTTCTTCATGGTCTGGGTTATCCTTGATATCATGAATTGCCAAAAATAATTTTAAAAAATATTTCTATGTATATGCCAAAAAATTACATCTGCGGGCAATTTGTATTTCAAGAAACCTGATGTGCTAAACATTTTGAAGATAATAAAACTTTGTTAAGTGGATGAAATGAAATGCAATGTGCTGCACATACTAATAGTATTGTTGATAATTTGGCGCAATCACAGTCAATGAAAGGTTCAGCCCTGTGTCTGTTTGACACAACCCTCAGTGGATGGTTTACTAGGCAGGCTAACTGTTAAGTAATAATGTAATGGGCATGGTTGTGTTGGGTCTTTATGAGATTTGTTTCTAAATTTAGCTCAGTCTACTAACCCAGATATTGGCGAAACAGAAATTTATTGATTTAAATTCTTGTCGGGGCTGAACGAAACAGGTTTCGAAATGGACTGAATTCATAGATGATCTCAGCAAACAGCCCGTCTCTCATCGATTATTTGATCTTTTTCATATCGCCTGAATAAAATTTTTTGCCTTTCTATAGCAGCTGTGGTGAGTGACTAATGTAATGGCCTAGATATTTATATCGGTACATCGTCCTACTGAAACCTCAGTGCAAACAAATGACAACCTGCCTGCGATACAGCATGTATATTTAGTCCCATCCGCGACTGCAGTGAGTCTGTGACTTTCTCGGTACAATCTGCCAATGCCAGAGATTTTTGGAGAGCATTAAATGGACAAATGAATATATGATTGAACAATTCGTCCGACCTGGCGATTTAGTGTGTGTGTGTGTGTGTATGGCAAGGTCTCTCATTCTATAGGCACAATATCAATATTGTAGAGAGATCTCGGTAATGGTTTATCAGTGCACACACACTGTATTCATGTACCAGCTTAATTCACCACCCATGTTGTGGCCACGTTGCTATGGTCACCTGATTTTGTACTTTCCACTGCAGGCTGCAGACCGACTGACTGACATCGTTCTGTATAATATTGGTCTCCATTAAGCTCATCTCTTCTGCAAAAGCAAATACTTATCTAATTTTTATGTACATGTAAATAAATGATGGTTAACATACAAGTAGATAGGAATTCATTGTCAATGTAAACATTCTATAAATAATACACAGTAGTGAAACTGAAAGTGCATTCTGCAACCCTACATCGAAAGCAACTTCAGGTGCACTAATTGCAGCATCATGTGTTGATCAAACATGGATTATATTTATAGTGGTTACATGCTGCAGCACAGGTTGTCACCCTACTCCCACCCTATGGAGCCCCCTGCCTTAGTTTAGCAGCCTGGGAGCCCACCAGCAATCCATTGCAAACAGACTAGTTGCAGGGCCAGATCTATTTTTAGAAGCAGGTCATTATTTATAGTAGATCAGAACTGATAAGATGTGCATGGTTGCACAGCTTGTTGGGCCTGTGCCATTTCATGTTTTCTGGGGGTGCTAGGTGGTGATGCTCCTGCTGCCAGAGCTATGGAAAGATGGGCCTATTGATGATTGGAGAGACCTTTGAAGGTCCAATACTGTTGGACTAGTTGATGCTAAAAGTCACATTTTATCAATCAATGTTTTCCAGGGCGTTTCTGATTTAAGGCTTGTCCAGCTAAAAGGAAGGCATTGCCTGCTAGTTCATTGACCCAGGAGAACAAAGCCGTGCCATCAATGGTTTTGGGGGAGTAGCCAAGTTTACATGGCTTCGTTCGTTCCTACTACGCCATGAATCCTCTCACTGAACTTACATTTACACTCGAGGAAAACACGGCTCCATGGGTCGTACGGCTCTATCCGGCAATAAAACAACCCCTCCCCACTCTCTGTCCACTGCTTTTATCGAGTTTGGCAAATAGTTTCATTGCCGTGTGAAGAGCTTATCCGTCTGTAATCAGTAATCAGTAATCAAATAATCAGAAACTCACTGTTATCGCAGGCCTTGTGATTTGTACGGGCCCTGGCGAGTGATTAAAGCACACCTAAAATCGTGCGAGGTGTGTGGTTAGCACACCTAAAATGCACACCTAATTTTGTTTAAGGCGTGTGATACGGTGTTTGAAACGTTAAGGTGTGAATTGAAATAAATGTGTGCTGGCCGAGAATCCATCTCGCAGCAATGTTTCAGGATATCCAGGGGGAACTAATATTTACTGGTTTAGCTATGAAAGATATTGAGGTGATAATAAAATCAAGAAACACTGTTTTAAATTTTTTTTTTTTTTTTGGTATTTAAAATTAACACAATCAGTTAATGAGCCAAAAGCTGAAAACAAGATTGGCAAAATAGAAATAAAACCACAAATTGTAAAAAAAACTGACTAGGGCTGGCACATGGCAATTTTTACATCGTCATATTCATCATTCCAATCATTCACTTGCCTTCAGAAATCTGGAATGTCTGAATCAGTTTGAATTTCCGAACACTCGCGAAGTCCATCGCTGTTACGTGTCTAACCAAGTTTGGCTTCAGCAGCTAACTAGTTTCGTTTTTACCGTAACTGACGTCGGCTACTATTTGCCTCTATCTATACACTTTTGTTTAGTTGATCGCTGTGTTTCTGTCACACTTTGCAAAAGGCCAGTACCACCTTATTGCCCGCATTGTTAAAAGGAATGCAAAGTTATCCCTCAGGCTCCTTTCCCACTGACACAGGGCTGTTTTTAGCCCACCATCACCAGATGGTGGGCTGTTCAAATCGCTTTTCGTCCGTGGTCCGTGGTCCGTCGTCCGTCCGTCCGTAAACAATTTCTTGTTATCGCGATTTCTCAGGAACTGCTTCATGGATCTTTCTCAAATTTGGTACACAGGTTCCCCTTGGGGTCTAGTTGTGCAAGAAACCTTTTTTGGTCCGATTCGAAAATCCAATATGGCCACCACGCAGCCATATTGGATTTCCCATGAGAACCTTGTTATCGCGATTTCTCGGGAACTACTGCATGGATCTTTCTCAAATTTGGTACACAGGTTTGTAAGTCCTAGTTGTGCAAGAAACCTTTTTTGGTCCGAATCGAAAATCCAATATGGCCACCAGGCAACCATCTTGGATTTCCCCCATGAAACCTTGTTATCGCGATTTCTCAGGAACTACTGCATGGATCTTTCTCCAAATTTATTTGGGAGTTCCCCTTAGGTCTAGTTATTAGAAATTTTGGTCCGATTCGAAAATCCAATATGGCCACCAGGCAGCCATCTTGGATTTCCCCATGAAACCTTGTTATCGTGATTTCTCAGGAACTACTGCATGGATCTTTCTCAAATTTGGTACACAGGTTCCCCTTGGGATCTTGTTGTGCAAGAAACCTTCTTTGGTCCGATTCCGAAATCCAATATGGCCACCAGGCAGCCATCTTGGATTTCCCCATGAAACCTTGTTATCGCGATTTCTCGGGAACTACTTTATGGATCTTTCTCAAATTTGGTACACAGGTTCCCCTTGGCGTCTAGTTGTGCAAGAAACCTTTTTTGGTCCGATTCGAAAATCCAATATGGCCACCAGGCAGCCATCTTGGATTTCCCCATGAAACCTTGTTATCGCGATTTCTCAGGAACTACTGCATGGATCTTTCTCAAATTTGGTACACAGGTTCCCCCTTGGGGTCTAGTTGTGCAAGATACCTTTTCTGGTCCGATTCGAAAATCCAATATGGCCACCAGGCAGCCATCTTGGATTTCCCCATGAAACCCTGTTATCGCGATTTCTAAGGAACTACTGCACGGGTCTTTCTCAAATTTTGTACACAGGTTCCCCTTGGGGTCTAGTTGTGCAAGATACCTTTTCTGGTCCGATTCGAAAATCCAATATGGCCACCAGGCAGCCATCTTGGATTTCCCCCATCAAACCTTGTTATCGCGATTTCTCAGGAACTACTGCATGGATCTTTCTTAAATTTGGTACACAGGTTCCCCTTGGGGTCTAGTTGTGTAAGAAACCTTTTTTGGTCCGATTCGAAAATCCAATATGGCCACCAGGCAGCCATCTTGGATTTCCCCATGAAACCTTGTTATCGCGATTTCTCAGGAACTACTGCATGGATCTTTCTCAAATTTGGTACACAGGTTCCCCTTGGGGTCTAGTTGTGCAAGAAACCTTTTTTGGTCCGATTCCGAAATCCAATATGGCCACCAGGCAGCCATCTTGGATTTCCCCATGAAACCTTGTTATCGCGATTTCTCAGGAACTGCTGCATGGATCTTTCTCAAATTTGGTACACAGGTTCCCCCTGGGGACTAGTTGTGCAAGATACCTTTTCTGGTCCGATTCGAAAATCCAATATGGCCACCAGGCGGCCATCTTGCATTTCCCCCATGAAACCTTGTTATCGCGATTTCTCAGGAACTTCGGCATGGATCGTTCTCAAATTTGGTACACAGGTTCCCCTTGGGGTCTAGTTGTGCAAGATACCTTTTTTGGTCCGATTCGAAAATCCAATATGGCCACCAGGCAGCCATCTTGGATTTCCCTTTGAAACCTTGTTATTGCAATTTCTCAGGAACTACTTCATGGATCTTTCTCAAATTTGGTACACAGGTTTCCCTTGGGGTCTAGTTGTGCAAGATACCTTTTCTGGTCCGATTCAAAAATCCAATATGGCCACCAGGCAGCCATCTTGGATTTTCCCATGAAACTTTGTTATCATCATTTCTCAGGAAGTACTGTATGAATCTTTCTCAAATTTGGTACACAGGTTCCCCTTGGGGTCTAGTTTTGCAAGATACCTTTTTCGGTCCGAATCGAAAATCCAATATGGCCACAAGGCAGCGACCTTGAATTTCTCCATGAAACCTTGTTATCGCGATTTTTCAGGAACTACTGCATGGATCTTTCTAAAATTTGGAACACAGGGCCCACATGGGGCCTAGTAGTGCAAGATACCTTTTTGGTCCGATTCGAAAATCCAAGTTACGCTTCAAATTAATTCGGTATTCTCGAGTTGTGACGTTGCATCACAAGATTCGGCGGATCAAACGGTGGGGAATATTCTATATATTGACTATGGAGAATATCCATACCTTCACCTTCCATATCAAGGAGTTCAAATAATTCGGAATTAAAATGTATTTCTTCAAATTTTAAATCAGATTTCTTTAGTCCATGCAGTAGCAGGTGAACTGCTCCACCCTTTCATCTGCCGGCGGGTCGGCAACATGAAGGAACGTCACTCTTGTGACTCAACGTCACAACTCGACAACTGTAGACTACTGCATGTTTCGATCCAAGGGAGATAATCAGGATTCAGGCACTTTCGAAGTTTCAACATTACTGTGCAGACCGGATCCCTTCAGTATTAAGTAGTGTACCATCTTGCTATTTTCAGGCATGATATCTTAAAAGAGATATCTCAAAATAGCCGTATAAACAGAACAGAATTAGCACTCGTTCTTAATTATAAAATCTTAAGTATGTTTGATAGCTCATGCCAAAGTGTCAAAGAGATTGGTCTTCGCTTCCAGTACCCAATGATGACACGTGCAAAAAAATAAATAAAAAAATGTACGAAACAAAGGCGAAGAATCCTCCGTACATGTACATTCACTTTCAGACTAACTTTGCTCATTTCTCTTGTATTATAACAACCGACATAAGTACAGTTTCTAGAAATCTTGAAACTCCTGAAACTTAGATTATATCTTGGCGTTTTTCAGTGACCTTTTCCGATCCTTTTCGCTCAGATTCGAAATTCTGTAAACAAAATTACAAATCAATTGTTTGTACTTAGTAACAATGGACAAAAAGATCCTCTAGTCATTAGCTTACAATTATCGGACAATGGTGGGCGCCAAGATCCTTCAGGATCTCTCGTCTAATTTGTTTCCACGTTTTTACCCCTCGGCCAAATTTGGCCTAGGGGTATTGTCGTCATCATGTACGGCTGTCCGTACGTACGTCCGTCCGTCCGTTACCGCGATATCTAAAGAACCGTTTCATGCATGGCAGCCAAACTTGTTACATCTATTTATCTTCACGTAAATCAGAAGCCTATCGAAAATGAGTCATCTCGGACAATATTTTGCAGAGTTATGCCCCTTTTTACAAATAAAAATCCATTTATGATTTGTTATTGTGATAATTTCAGAACCGTTCCATATACAACATCCTAACGTGATACAGTTGTTTCTCTTGACCTGAACTAGATGCCTATCGAAAACGAGTCGTGTCAGAAAGTATTTTGCAGAGTTATGCCCCTTGTCTAATAAAATCCGTTACCGCGATATCTACAGAACCATTTCATGCATGGCATTCAAACTTATTACATCTATTTATCTTCACGTAAATCAGAAGCCTATCGAAAAGGAGTCATCTCGGACAATATTTTGCAGAGTTATGCCCCTTTTTACAAATAAAAATCCATTTATGATTTATTGTGATAATTTCAGAACCGTTCCATATACAACATCCTAATGTGATACAGTTGTTTCTCTTGACCTGAACTAGATGCCTATCGAAAATGAGTCGTGTCAGAAAGTATTTTGCAGAGTTATGCCCTAATTCCTATGTTGAGTTTGCATATAATTTCTGTATCATGTTTGTATACTATCACATTTATTTATTGATTGGATGACTGATTTATTGATTTATTCTCTTACACAATGCGAAGAATGCCTGCAAATCTGTTTTGAAAATGACACTAGATGCCTATCAAAAATGAGTCGTGTCAGAAAGTATGCCCCTTGTCTAACAAAATCCATTAATTCCTATGTTAAGTTTGCATATTATTTCTATATCATGTTAGTATACTATCACATTTATTTATTGATTGGATGACTGATTTATTGATTTATTTTCTTAGACAATGCAAAGAATGCTTGCAAATCTCTTTTGAAAATGACATACATGTCCCATTTAGTATACATGTACTGTATTTATCTAGCCATGTGTACTGTTGTTTTGGTGAGACACCAATACAGCTCTTTCAATTTATTCCAGAAAGAAATTAATTTAAGGGGAGGAAAACTTTTCTTTTTTTCCAAAGAAAGTACACTTACAATACCAGGGGTAAATATTTCTTCCCACAAGCCAATCAATTGGTAGAGACACCCTTACATTATAATAGCTGGGGTTCAGAGCCGAGGGGTTTCGATAGCGCAGCTTCATGTTAGGCCCTGTGTCAGTTGCCATTTCACCATTTCGTTTTCAATCAAGTTGGCCCTTGACACTTGTTTCAATGATAGCGATTGGCAGGCTGCCGTGAACGAGCCAATGAAAACGCTCGACAGATCAGCTTACATATAGACTCGGACTGGCACATGGCCATAGATAGATGATATAGAGCCCAGTTTTCGACAGCGTGTGTTGACGATCGGCGGACGGGGCTCAATCGTAAGTTTTCAACCGGTAATGTTTAATTTTACGTTCAAATCTACGTGAATCCGTTTAGATTCGCCCAAATGCCCTGTCAGGCGAATCTTCACGGGAATGAATTCGCGGATTCGTGTCAAAATTTGACATAGCAAAATTTTGAAGGGGATCATAAAGTATAAGGCGCGCGTTCAAAACGCACCTCAGTGCCTCTTCAGGTGCGTTATGGTGCGCGTGCGCGATCGCGCGCCTCAAATCACAAGGCCTGTATCGAACTGAATACCTAAATATTTTAACAGAGAACTTAACTTATCAAAGAGAAAACCATGATTTTTAAATCGAGAACTTAAGTTAACAGACAAAAACCTAGGTTAACTGACGACCCTGAGTTTCTCTTTTCTTACGTCGAATTCAGTTTCCCTACACCAAAATCAGTTGTCCCTGGATAACTTAAGTTAACCTAACTGAGAACCTATATTTTCGAATTGATGACTACTGTTTTTTTAATGGTCGAAACCAAAGTTAACTGACAGTCAACCCAGAGTTGCTCTTTCATCCCTGATTTTCTCTTTTTGAACACTGTTCCAGAAACCTAGGTTATCAGTTGATTATCATTTGGTGACTTTGCGGGTAAAGAGTTTGATCTCGAAACTGTCCTATTGCAGTTGGCCCCATTGTTTATTTATAACTCAAATATTTGCAAAAGTAGTTACAGGACTTACATAACACTCGTTATGTGCTTTGCACGTGAAGTACATTGGCCTGTCGGGTCATTCTCGACAGAGTCATGCCTTCATGATAGTGAGATTATGGCTCCCACATAAATGGAAGCCATGTCACTATTTGTAAGAGAGAGGCTCCCTGTTACATCATCGCTCCAAGGAACTTTTTCCATCTTCATTAACCCTTTCACCGATTATTCCCGATATACCGGGATGACGAATATGCCACCCATACGACCATTCCCGGTAAAGCGGGAAGGCATTTCCCTCTACATACCGTGTGACGGGTGTGTCGGCAGCAAGCCGCAGAAATGAAAAATTTCATCGAAAATCTCATCCTACCTCCTGTATTTTTAGCTCATCTGGGCCGAAGGCCCGATGGGCTAATGTCATGGCCTGATTGTCCGTCGTTCGTCGTCCGTCGTGCGTAAACATCTTCTTCTCTGAAACCGCTTGACCGATTAAGCTGAAACTTGGCATGCATGTTCCCCCCAATGAGTACACCAGAATTTGTTCATGCGGTGTCGATATGATTTTAAATATGGCTGCCATGGTGGCCATCTTGAATTTGCCAGTGAAATCTTGTCGTCATTATTTTTCAGTAACTGCTTCATGGATCTTTCTCAATTTCCCCATGAAACTTTGTTATCGCGATTTCTCAGGAACTACTGCATGGATCTTCCTCAAATTTGGTACACAGGTTCCCCTTCGAGTCTAGTTGTGCTAGATAACTTTTGTGGTCTGATTCAAAAATCCAATATGGCCATCAGGTGGCCAGGCCATCTTGGATTTTCCCATGAAACATTATCACGAATTCTCAGGAACTACTCAATGGATCTTTCTCAAATTTGGTAAACAGGTTCCCCTTGGATCTAGTTGTACAAGATACCTTTTTTGCTTCGATTCAAAAATCCAATATGGCCACCAGGTGGCCATCTTGGATTTCCCCATGAAACATTGTTATCGTGATTTCTCAGGAAGTACTGCATGAATCTTTCTCAAATTTGGTATACAGGTTCCCCTTGGGGTCTACTTGTACATGGTACCTTTTCGGTCCAATATGAAAATCCAATATGGCCACTAGGTGGCCATCTTGAATTTCCCCATGAAATTTAGTTATCGTAATTTCTCAGGAACCGCTGCATTGATCTTTCTCAAATTTGGTACACAGGTTCCCCTTTGGGTCTAGTTGTGCAAGATACCTTTTGTGGTCTGATTTAAAAATCCAATATGGCCACCAGGCGGCCATCTTGAATTTCCCCATGAAACATTGTTATCGCGATTTCTCAGGAAGTACTGCATGATCTTCCTCAAATATGGTACACAGGTTCCCCTTGGGGTCTAGTTGTGCAAGATAGCTTTTCTGCTCTGATTCGAAAATCCAATATGGTCATCAGGCAGCCATCTTGGATTTCCCTATGAAATTTTGTTATCGTGATTTCTCTGGAAGTACTGCATGGATCTTTCTCAAATTTGGTACACAGGTTCCCCTTGGGGTCTAGTTGTGCAAGATACCTTTTGTGATTCAGACCCCTCACTAGGCTTATTTGGCGTGGCGCAGCGCCACGCCCCTCACTTCGAGCGCCATGCCCCTAATTCAGGTTACCATGCCCTAAATAAATTTACCCCACGCCCATTTCATGGAAAATCGACTTTGCACCATCCACAAGTCTTTATTTTTCAGCACAGGTTTTGCTTCCGACGGTCTCATCTTGTCAATCCCGGGCTAGAGTATCTTTTCCTATCTCATTCATAGAAGAGCTACAATTTTTTTACTCTCCGCAATTGGGCCACGTGTGGTATTTTCAAGTTTTTCATACAAGGAGGCACATATCCCCCATTATGGGAGAGTGTCCATCGATGCGGCATCAGATTGCTTCCCTTGATGCCAAAGTTTGCTCACCACGTGGCGTTCTGATCAGCGTGTTGTCAAATTTTGAAGTTTGAGCAAACTTTTCATTTTTGATCATGCCAAGCAGCGACAGAATAGCCAAAAAACGATCGGGAAGCATGGAAAGTGGTGCAAAGAACTGCAAATCTATCAGGTCGTTTTTGGAAAAAGCAACGACGACATCTGAGCCTGATATCGAAGCAGAGACTGTAGATCTAACAACAACATCAACAACAACAGCTCCGTGCAGTGATCCAGGTGACTGCTCGTTTAGCTCGAATCAAATCGGAGAAAAATAACAGCAATCCCTTCATTCTGACGAGTAACTCGAGAACCTGTTTATTTACAGCAAATTTGCATACACAATAATTCACATTTGACAAAACCTACATTTTTGTTTTGCAATATATAATGAAGTCGCACGATCACCTGTGTGAAATAATTTAAAGGTGTCCAGTTCTGAAAAAAATATCAATTTATC